>SZWC01005058.1:60355-89989 GCA_023375785.1 Penium margaritaceum | reverse complement strand
ATTACACACTGACGAGCGCGTGCATCTAGCTTGCCAATTCCTTCTTGTGCTTGGACCTTTTCCTAGGCACTACAACTGAAGACCCTCAAGTGTGAGGCATCTGGCTTGTCCCCTGACCAAGCTTCCTCTGGCGTCCTGAGCTGCTGATCATCTTGCTTCTTACCACGCCTTCCAAGCACGGCTGCAGGAGTCAGATTCACAAGGTACGAAGCAATTCTTCCAGCTTTAGCCCAAAAGCAAGGTGGGAGTTTGGCATTGAAGAGCATGCTTCATGTCATGCCGAGGATAGTCTGGTTCATCTGCTTGAAAATGCCATTACTCTTGGGGATGTCAGGCATGGTGGTCTGGTCGTTGATGCCGTATTGGCTCAACCAGCCTTTGCACGCCTCATACTCAAGACCATTGTCCGTGCGTTGTACCTTGACATTCTTGCTTGTCTGTCGCTCTACCATGGTGACAAACTCTTGCACCTTCTCCTTGATCTCTCCCTTGGTCTTGAGGAAGTAGATCCTCATCTTGCGACTGTGATCATAAATCAAAATCAGGAAGTACTTATTGCCACTATTTGTTGGAAAAGGAGCCATCTGGCTCAGTTTTAGGTCCGCAAGAGAAAGTTCCAAGAAAGTACCAGATGCCTACTCCGATTGTCAATCCAACCTTACCGTTGCAAAGATCAGGTGGCAAAATGTCTACGCTCCAAGTTTGAGGTCGATCCAACGGTCGGATTGGGAGATATGAATTTTCGAAGTTTTCGGGGTCATCGACCGCCGATATCCGGGTGACCATGGGCGATGGCTCCATGCTTTAGCCTGAGAAAAGAAAAAGGCAAGAGGTCCAGGGTCAAGACCTGATGGGAGAAATATCCAAAAAGGTCCTTGGTCTTAGGATTGCCTTCTCAGAGTGTGTTGACTAGGATAAAGGTACCTTTCCTTGCTTTTTAGGTGAGGTGAGATCCTTGTGTGCTAGCCATGGACACATGGCGATTCTCCATGGGATTGTGGGTTATGTGACCACTAGGAGTGTGCCATGAGAGCCTTTTTTAACTCTCTAGGTTGTGTGTGAGTGGTCAACCTGATTGCTAGGCTGATTTCCTCCCTTGTGTGAGATTATGGACTCTAGTGTGTGAGCCTTAGCCTCCATGGCTAAGTGGTGTGGCTTGTGAGAGGGCTAACTTGCCCAAGCTCTAGCTCTATATGTACTCCATCATTTTGAGTGATTGAACAACCATTCTTCAGCACAAGTGATGCCCTTCCAATCACACATACTAGCTGCTCCAAGGCTCCCTCTCTCCTCCTGATCCAACATTTGGTATCAGAGCCAAGTTCTGCCACTTTCAGCCAGCACAGGCTCTCACTTTGAGAGTGACGGGTTGGGGTGAAACCTTCATCAGATTTGAAGATCAAGCTCTAGATCGTTAAGTTCAAAAGACAAGCTTTCCAACGAGCCCAAAATCGCAAAGATCCAACGGTCGGATTGAGAGTTATGCTCAAAACGAGGTCGGCCAGGGCTACACTCTTCTCTATGAGTAAGACTGTCGCCTTGTGATGACCATAACTCTCTTGTTTCTTTGTCAAATCAAAAAACTGGCACGTGCAAATTGTAGTATTTTTCCTAAGATTTTGTTTGGTGCAAAAATATTTGCATTCCATTGATTTGTTTGGGAGAAACATCGTTTACAAGCTGGCTGGTCTAAGTTGGAGTAGGAGCAGAAGCATACCCTGTTTTCAAGAGGGCATATCTTTCAAAATCCCCTGTTGATGACCCAATTTTATGGGTTGATCTGAACGGTTTTGAGCTGCATTTTCCAGTGGTGTGTTTCGTTTTTTAAAATTCCCAGTCTGCTGGCATCTACAGTCCATTTTCCGTCAGGCAGATTTCTGGCAGAAGCAGCAACAGAAGCAGGGCTAGCGCCGCCATCCAAGGGCAGCGCTGAGCATCACCAAGGCTCAAAATGGCAGCAGCTGGCGTTGTGACAGCAGCCCAGCGTTAGGAGAGGCTGGAGGGACGCGCCAACTTCACGTTTTGGAAGATCCGTACCCGCCTCCTTTTGGAGGAGAGGGGCTTGTGGGAGGTGGTGAGCGGCGACGAGCCGGCTTCAGTTCCACAGGCATCACTGCAGCGCAGGTGGTGGCGGGGAAGACTCCGCAAAAGGGTGCAGCTGATGCGGGTTCTTTTGCAGTTGTACCAGCGGTGTATGAGGAGTGGAAGAAGAAGGACAGGCAGGCCTACAGGTTGCTTGTCAACACCATCTCCAACCCGCATCTTCAGTACGTGAGTGACAAGGCTACTACAAAGGAGGGGTGGGACACATTATGCAAGAAGTATGAGAGCAAGGATCCTGCATTCCTCATGCTTTTGGAGGAAAAGATGATGGCGCTGAAAATGCAGGGTGGTGAAAGGATGGAGGCGTATCTGGACAAGGCAAAGGAGCTGGCGAAGCAGCTGAGAGCAGCCAGCAACCCTGTGGAAGAGACGCGCTTCATCCTCCTCTTCCTGACCGGACTCCCAACCAGCTACGAAATGGTGCGAGAGACGCTGGATTGCCAGCCAACTCTCGACCTGGACTTCATCTGCAAGCACATGGTACAGGTGGAATTGCGTCAAAATGCAGCAAAGCGCAATGGCGGCGGCAGCAGTGAAGCACCTTTTGTGGCCACGAGCTCACGCAACCAGCAGCAGCAGCAGCAGTCTGGGCAGCAGAAAGGCAGAAAGAAAAGCAAATGCCACTTCTGCAAGAAAGAGGGACACTACAAAAAGGAGTGTTTCAAGCTCAAGAGGGACCACAAGGAGCAGCAGCAGCAGTAGTCATCGCAGCAGCAGCAGCAACAACAGCAACAGCAGTCACAACAGCGTCCGCAGCAGCAGCAGCAGCAAAACCAGGCTGGTGTGCGCCACTTTGGCAACATGAATATGCCCAAGGAGGTGCGCGACCGTCTCTTCATGGCAAAGTCTGACATGTTGCGGGTGGAGATGGCGGATCTCGCATGGTGTAAGGACTCAGGGTGTACCTGGAGCCTCATACATCACAAGAAGTGGTTTACACAGCTGTTATCCATCCCTCTCCGTCCTATCGCTACGGGTGTTGATCGGGTGGTGTATGCTGAGGGGATTGGGATTGTAGAGATGTGGTTGGAGACCCCACGTGGCATTGAACTGGGAGTGTTCCATGGCGTGCTGTATGTACCTGATGCTGCATTCAACCTCCTCTCAGTCTCCTCTCTTACAAAGACAGGACTACGCGTCGTCTTCGATGATGACTATGGCTACATCCTCAACAAGGATACAGGAGAGGAGATGGCCAGGTCGGTGAAGGAGGGCGACATGTACCGCCTGCTGGGGGCGACCAAAATCCCGCGTGAGCAGAGCCTTGCAGCAGTGGTGCAGGCGAGAGATGGCGAGACCTGGCATGCGCACTTTGGCCACATTGGCATGCGCGCCTTGCAGCAACTTCAAGCAAAGTAGATGGTGCGTGACCTGCCTACCATCTCTAACTTTGAGCAGCAGTTATGCATCGGCTGTTTGGAGAGGAAGCACCAACGCGAGGCGTTCTCTGGAGCAGGGGAGCATGGGAAGGAGGTGTTGGAGCTGGTCCACACGGACTTGTGCAGAACGATGCAGACCCAGAGCTTTGGAGGCTCTAGGTATTTCCTGACCTTCATTGATGATTTCAGCCATTACACTACTGTGTACTTCCTTCCTTCCAAGGACCAGTGCTTTGACAGGTTCAAGGAGTTCAAGGCCATGTTGGAGAACCAGACTGGCAAGAAGATCAAGGCGCTGCGCAGCAATCGCGGTGGAGAGTACCTAAGCAAGGAGTTCGAGGACTACCTCGCAGCAGCTGGCATCAAGGCGCAGCGTACCGCGCCGTACTCGCCGTAGCCAAATGGTGTAGCAGAACGCGCCAACCATACCATTGTGGACTCGGCGCGCTCCATGCTGTACGCGGCTCGGCTCACCTACGACTTCTGGGCTGAAGCCGTGAGCACTACGGTCTACATCAAGAACCGTAGTCCAACTAAGGTGCTGGAGCAAATGACGCCGTACGAGGCGTGGTTTGGCAAGAAACCAAGCTTGTGTCATCTCCGAGCATTTGGCACTTTGGCGCACATGCACGTGCCCAAGGAGAAGCGGTAGAAATGGGACGCAAAGATTGCGTAGATGCTGAAAATAGGCTTTGACGTGGCAAGCAAGGCCTATCGCCTCTAGGAGAGGGATACTCGCAACGTCATCATCTCGAGGGATGTCGTCTTCAACGAGAGCAACATTATCGGTACGAACATTGTCTGTGAAGAGGCAGCAGAACTACCAGCTGATAAGACAGTGGGAGCTAAAATCCTTCCTGACCCAGTCTCTCCTGATCCTTCCTCTACTGTGACAGTGGGAGAATCACTCTACTCTCCCATGTCTGATGCAGTAGATACAACAGCCTCATCAGCAGAAGCAGAAGAGGGAGATGTAGCACTACCAGCAGCAGCAGTTGTGCAAGTAGCACCGCGCCAACCACCTGTTAACGCTCTAGCACAAGGTCGTAGGTACCCTCTTAGGGTGCGTTACAAGCCTGGTGAGCGCGGCCATTTCTCGATGCGGCAAAAACCAGAACAGATGAACGTCGCAGTTGTAGCAGATTCAGATGAGCCAACGTCATACAAGGAGGACATGGCTGCACCGGATGCAACAGATTGGGCGCAAGCTGTGCAGCAGGAGATACAGTCGCAGTTAGACAACGGCACGTGGGAGCTGACTGAGCGTCCACCTGGACGTAAGGTGATCAAGTGCAAGTGGGTGTTCAAGAAGAAGCGGGATGCAGATGGTAACCTGGAAAAGTACAAGGTGAGGCTGGTCGCCAAGGGCTACTCGTAGTAGGAGGGCATTGACTACACAGAAACGTTTGCCCCTGTTGCAAAGTTTGCCTCTGTGTGCACGCTCCTCTCTTATGCAGCAGCTGAGGACTTCGAGGTTCACCACATGGATGTCAAGACGGCATTCTTGAATGGTGACTTGGAGGAGGAGATCTACATGGAGCAGCCGGAGGGGTTCGTCATGGATGGCCAGGAGCACCTGGTNAAGGTGAGGCTGGTCGCCAAGGGCTACTCGTAGTAGGAGGGCATTGACTACACAGAAACGTTTGCCCCTGTTGCAAAGTTTGCCTCTGTGTGCACGCTCCTCTCTTATGCAGCAGCTGAGGACTTCGAGGTTCACCACATGGATGTCAAGACGGCATTCTTGAATGGTGACTTGGAGGAGGAGATCTACATGGAGCAGCCGGAGGGGTTCGTCATGGATGGCCAGGAGCACCTGGTTTGCAACCTGCAGAAGTCGGTGTACGGCCTCAAGCAAGCGTCGCGTGCTTGGAACCAGAAGTTGCATGCGGCGTTGCAGTGCATGGGGTTTGAGCGCAGTGAGTGTGACTACAGCATCTATCGCTGGCAGCATGTTCATGAGGTGCTTATCATCATCGTCTATGTGGATGACATCCCCCTCCTTTCCAACAGCATGTCTGCACTGCATGAGTTCAAGGAAGCCATGCAGGAGCGCTTCCAAATGTCTGATCTCGGGGAGGCATCATACTTCCTCAGTATCCTGATCACGCGTGACCGCAAGTCACGCTCTCTCCTGCTACAGCAAAGCCGCTACATCAAGGATATTTTGCAGCGGTTTGGCATGGCAGAGGCAAAACCCATCGGCACACTACTGGAGACGCGACAGTACCTCGTGAGCTTCAATGGATAATTAAATGCAACTGAGTGGCAGAAGTACCAAAGCGTTGTCGGCAGCCTCATGTACCTGATGGTGGCAACCAAGCCAGACCTCGCACAGGCTGTTAGCGCGGTGAGCCAGCACATGGCAAGCCTCGGACCTGAGCACCAGAAGGCAGTGAAGCGGATCTTTTGCTACCTTGCTGGAACCATCAACATCGGCATCACCTACAACGGCAACGACAACAACATCATCGGCTACACAGATGCAGATTGGGCTTCAAAGCGTGAGGACCGTAAGTCCATCTCTGGACAGGTGTTCCTCATGAATGGTGGGGTCATCAGCTGGTGTAGCAAGCGGCAGGTGGTCGTGGCCACCTGAAGCACGGAAGCTGAGTACTTCTCTCTCAGCTTTGGAGCCAAGGAAGTAGTTTGGCTTCAGCGTCTCATGGCAGAGATTAGTGGGAGTGCGGTAGTTCCAGTTCCTATGCGCGTTGACAACCAGAGCGCAATCGCACTCGCCAAGAATCGTGAGCACCATGCACGCACCAAGCACATTGACATCGCATATCACTTCATCAGGCATATGGTGCAAGAGGGTGCTATCAAAATGGAGTTTACTCCAACCAGCAAGCAGGTCGCTGATTTCTACACCAAGCCAGTGACCTGTGAGAAGCAGCAGTTCGGCATGAAGGCATCTGGACTCAGCCCACTCTGACTGCGACAAAGTGGGAGATTGTTGGAAAAGGAGCCATCTGGCTCAGTTTCAAGTCCAGAGGAGCAAGTTCCAAGAAAGCACCAGATGCCTACTTGGATCGTCTATCCAACTCCACCATTGGAAAGATCAGGTGACCAAATGTCTACGGTCCAAGTTTGAGGTCGATCCAACGCTCGGATTGGGAGATATGAATTTTCGTAGTTTTCGGGGTCATCGACCGCCGATATCCGGGTGCCCATGGGCGATGGCTCCATGCCTTAGCCTGAGAAAAGAAAAAGGCAAGAGGTCCAGGGTCAAGACCTCATGGGAGAAACATCCAAAAAGGTTCTTGGTCTTAGGATTGCCTTGTCAAAGTGTGCTGCCTAGGATAAAGGTACCTTTCCTTACCTTTTAGGTGAGGTGAGATCCTTGTGTGCTAGCCATGGACACATGGGGATTCTCCATGGGATTGTGGGTTATGTGACCACTAGGAGTGTGCCATGAGAGCATTGTCTAGCTCTATAGGTCGTGTGTGAGTGGTCAGCCTTATTGCTAGGCTGATTTCCTCCCTTGTGTGAGATTATTGACTCTAGTGTATGAGCCTTAGCCTCCATGGCTAAGTGGTGTGGCTTGTGAGAGGGCTAACCTGCCCAAGCTCTAGCTCTATATGTTCTTCATCATTTTGAGTGATTGAATAACCATTCTTCAGCACAAGTAATGCCCTTCAAATCACACATGCTCGCTGCTCCAAGGCTCCCTCTCTCCTCCAGATCCAACACTATTTGAGGGAGTGCAAAATGGTCCGCACACATCAGAGTGAATCATGGCCAAGATTACTGGTGAGCCATGCCTCAAAGGGCTTTCTCTTTGCTCAAAGGGCTTTCTCTTTGCCTTGCCTTAGAGGCATGGCTCACATAGCTTCTTGTACTTTCCCTCATCCTTGGCCGTGTATCCCTCCATCCCATTAACCACTTTGTGCTACTGCATAGCTCGTAGTGTGCAGTTAGCCCTATGGCCAAACCGCCTGTGCCACAGCTTAGCATTTGTGTTGGTGGACTTCGCTGGCATGGTGACGGCCTGTGATGCAACATCAGGCTTTGAAGACTAAGGCTATTCAACCGCCGCATATCCCTTATTTATACTCTGAAGGGGCTTGGTCTGCAGCACGTAGAGCCCATCAACTCTTGGGACCTGTGCGATAAGACTCTCCTTGGGATAGGAGATCTTGATGTCCTTGTTCTTGACAAGCACGGCCTCTTCTCCGTGAAGACGACCGTCATGTCGTGGACCATGATTTTGGACACTGACAAGAGATTTGCTACAAAAGACGGCATGTAGACGACGTTCCCAAGATTCAAGTCTTTTTTAGCACCATTCACGTTGATGCTGATCAACTTATCTCCCTCGCCTTGCGCATGGACAAAGTTGATGTTGGCACACCTGAAGCGATATTTAGTGTTCCCCATGGAGATGAACCCATCCTTCTCCTTTGAAGAGTGGTCGTTCGTGCCAGAGTTGAGCACGTAGGCTCCACGCTTGAGCAGTGCCGCTCCCTTGGTTGCCGGCACGCTCTCAGCCATCATGTTTGTCAACTCCTTACCCTTTCCCTTGCCCTCATATTTACCACCATGATCTCCGTCTTCCTTCTTGCGAGCCCTGCACTGTTGTGGCCAATGCCATGGCTTGCCACAGTTATGGTACTTTCCAAGATGCTTTGAACCCTTTCCATAACCACCATTACCTTTTCCTCCACCGCCACCGATTCCGCTGCCACTCTAACCAGAAGAGGAGTTGTTGCCATGACCACTGTACTGTGAAGCATAGGCTAAAATGTTAGCCTCACTACCGCTACGACGCATGGCCTCGTTGCACATGTACTCGGACACTGCCTGATACGTCAAATCCTCCTCTTTCCAAGCACCAAAAACGATGATGAGAGGACCCCAGCTTTCAGGTAGCACCATGAGGAGGATCATGCGCTGCATGTTGGTGTCGACTTCCCAGTTCATTTTGGTCACTTGCTACAACAGTCCTTCAAACTACATCAGGAAGTCCTGAATCATTTCTCCCTAGCTCACCCTCGTCGAAATCACCTTTTGAAAGATAAAGAGGCAATTTGCAAGAGCCTTTAATTGGTGTACACGTACAAGCTTCTCATAAGCCTTTGATGCATGTGTGATTCCTTGGAGGTGGACATGTTGTGTCTCCTGCACTGATGTCACAAGAATTAAAAGCGCCATATCATTTTTGACACTCCATGCTTCATATCCAGCATCTGTTTTTCGAGGTTCAACCTTTTCTCCAAGGAGCATCTTCAAGTAGCCACGCACCCTCATGACAATCTCAAATTGTCATTTCCACAAGGGAAAACCTATCCCTGTGCACTTTGACATCCCACCGTTGACTTGCTCAAGAGTGAGCGTAGCGGGTGTCGTCATACTACTTCTCTGCTTCTCTCCTTCTGTGATTTGTTGAGGCTGATGTAGGCTGATGTAGGCTATTGTGTGCTATCCATTTAGAAGGTGTCGATCCATTGCTTACCCCTTAGCCGTTGATCACCTGCAAACAGAGAAGAACGCATACTAGCAAACCCAGTTCTTTCCTCCAAGGGCAGAGCTGATCCTGGTTAGGACTCAAGGGTCGTACCTCCAAGGGTAGAGCTTATCCTTGGCCCTTGTTTGCTAAGTGCCAGCACCCGCCGTTGGAGCTGATAGAATAGATGGAGCAGATGGAGCTAATGAAGCTGATGTGCGTTGCAAGACAAAGAGGGCAAGAGAGTGTGGGCCAAGGGCCAGTGTGGGCCCATAACCCTTTTTCAACCTGTCTGAGGCAACGGTCTACGAAACGGGTTCCGACACAATGGTTCCCACCGACCGCTCTTGGTATTGCAACCAAGAAATGAGATCACCCTCAGAGCCAAGGTTCCACACTGAGCAGTTGATAGGAATCACTTCCTTGAACTGTGTCCTTAGCACCTGGTCACTTTTGAGCAAGGAGCGAACTCCTGGGGCTTAGACCAACCAATACTTATTTAGTGTCTGTCTCTGGTGGACACTTCTTTTCGGAGTCTCAAAGGTAAGAACTGTACTCAATGACAGGCAATTGACAGGTTCTTATAGTCGTATAGCTAGCCTCTAGCCTAAGGGTGCAGTGGCTCCTTCCATGAGCGACTTTTGGGGCAATCTGGATTGCATCATCCCCCTTGCCTACATGGTGTTCCCTTTGACCGCCAAGTGGCGCCAGCCACCAGGAAGGACCTTGCAATGTTCTAAGATGTCTCTTAGAACCTTCCCATCCCCCTTGTGGTCACAAAGAAAATTAGTCTTGGGTTGGGATTGGACCCAGTGACATCTTACTCCAGAAACTAACTCTGGAACGTCTAAGCCACGAGGAGTTGTCATAGGTAGTGTTTGTTGGCTAAACTATCCAATTTAGACCAAGGGTACTTGCTTCAAAGGAGCAGTGCATGCCTTGTCTATCTGGACCAGACTGAGGGGACTTACTCCAAGTAAGCAGTGAATGCTTAGTCCGTCTTGTGCCTGTCCAAATGTGAGCAGCGATGGACAAGGAGCATATCAGGTCAACAGAGGCTTGGTCAGGGAGGAAGCCAGATGCCTCACATTTTAAGGTCTTTGGCTGTACTGCCTGGGCAAAGGTCCAAGCTGGAGAAGGAAGTGGCAAGCTGGATGCACGCGCTCGCAGGTTTGTAATGGTTGGATATGACATTGCACACAAGGCGTACATGCTCTGCGATCGAGCGGCTGGAAAGCTCATCAGGAGCCGTGATGTCGAGTTTGATGAAAGGACGCTCGAGGGACATGCTAATGGGTCTTACCTCTGCCATACCAAACTGCTTCAAGACGTCCTTGATGTAGTCGCTGTACTGTAGCAAGAGGGTATGTACTTTACGGACACACGTGATTTGGATGCGGAGGAAGTATTATGCTTCTCCTAATCACAAATCTGGAAGCACTCTTGTATCGCCTCCTTAAACTTGTAAAGTGCAAACATGCTATTAGAAAGGAGGAGCATGTCATACACATAGATAGTAATGATGAGGACCTCATGCTCATGGTGCCAATAGTAGATGTTGTAGTCACATTGGCTACACTCAAACCCCATGCATTACAATGCTCTATCCAACTTTTTGTTCCAAGAACGCGATGCTTGCTTGAGGCTGTAGTGACTTCTACAACTTACAAATCAGGTGCTCATGGCCATCCATGTTGAATCCCTCTCGCTGCTGCATGTAGATCTCCTCCTCTAAGTCACTATTCAAGAATATCATCTTAACATCCATGTAGTGGATCGTGTAGTCCTTAGTTGCTGCATAAGAGAGGAGAGTGTACACAACGGTATACTTTCCAACAGGAGTAAAAGTCTCCATGTAGTCAATGCCTTCCTACACTAATTAATCCTTTGCGACCCGCCTCGACTTGTACTTTTTGAGGTGTCAATCTGTTCCTTGATTCTTCTTGAATTCCCGCTTGCACTTGATCACATCGCATTTAGGTGGACGCTGAGTCATCTCCCATGTGCCGTTGTCGAGCCGCGACTATATCTCCTACAAGACATCTTGCACCCAATCTACTACATCTGGTGCAAGCATAGCTTCCCTATGCGATGTTAGCTCATTTGAGTCCCCTAGAACCACAACATATATCTTTTCTGCTTCTGCATCATCCAGAAATGGTCGTGCTCACGAGGCATGTAGCGCATCCTGAGAGGGTACCGACGACCTGATGCTAGAGCGTTAGCGGATGGATGGTGCAGTGCTATTGGCATAACTGTTGTCACTGGTGGTGATGGATCTCCTTCCTCCTTTACCCTTTAGATCAAGGGGACTTGCTCCAAAGGAGAAGAACGTCATTGCCATCACAGTCAGACTTAGGAAACACATTCCAACGGAGTAATACATGCCTAATGTGCCTTGTGCTTGGTCAAACTTCAGCTATGTACAAGGCGCATATCAGATCAACATAGAGATCAACATAGATCTACCCTTTGAGATATGACCCTTGGGCCCTAACCAAGATAAGCTTAGAGTGTATTCATCTCTATTTGTAGTTGATCAATAACTGAGAGGATAAGAAATGGATCTGCATCTTCTAAATCAATAGCAGACAACAGCCTACATCAGCCTACATCGGCTTCTATACAGCGGAGATGTAGAGTAGTAGAGAAGCTAGATAACAACACCTACAATAATATCTATTGAGCAGGTCAATGATTTGATGACAAAATTCATGGGGATATGTGTTTCCTTATGGAAATGGCAGTTTGATATTCTCATGAGAGAACACAGCTACTGTAGTCGTGTACTCTCAAGGCTACTGTTTCTTCACAAGGTGCTTGTGACATGACTCTCATATATAAAAGTGAGGGCACGGTGCTCACTCTGACTGATGAGGAATGGGCCATCATCACACTGCTAAATCTTATCTTGAAGCCATACACACACTACACTAGCGGCGGCAAGTACCCTACTCTCATTCTAATGATCCCCTTTAAGTCCATGTTCACAAAGATCTATGGGTGGCAGGTGTGGTACATCAATGCAGTGAAGAAAGGGAAGCGGGACACAACAGCTGGCAAACTCACCGTGAAGGATCGACTTCTTGCGAACATCAAGCCCGGACTTGAAACTGTCCAAGCAAAGCTGGAGAATTATGCCACCCTGCTAACGGACCGTCACGTGCTTGCAACTATAGGAGATCCATGATTCTGGTTGTGCTACTTTGACAAGACGTACAGGCTCATAGGCATCAAGTCTGTAGCTAAACTTCAGGTGAAGGTGATCGAGCTTCTCCGCCCATACTACTCCAGGGTGGAGAGGCACATGTAGTAGTTGAAATAGCAGCAACAGCAGCAACAAAAGCAGTATCAGTAGCAGTATTAGGTACAGGTGATGACAGAGAGATTGTTCTTGCTGTTACAGCAACGTCAGCAGCAGTAGAGATGTGCCAACTCCGTCTTTGTGTGCTCCAACACCAAGAAGAGGATGAAGAGTTGTTGCAGGCTACGTTGGCAGATCCATCATATGATCTATTTTCACCACGAGATTCAGCCCTGCGGATTGAAGAACCAGCTGGAACCACACTTCAGGGTGAGGTGGATAGGTGGTCGAAGCTTCCACCAAAGGAACCAACGTGCAACGTGCTACGCCATTACCAAAAGAAGCAGATTTTCCGCCTTTCCCGCCTTCTTCCTTGCCACCATGGATAATTTTGCGGTCCTAGCCACATCCACACCATCTGAGCACCTCTTCTCCCTCCGCCGGCACGTCATCACCGACTTCTGCCATTTGTTTGACCATTTGACAGTAGAAAATCTTCTCACCATGATGTCCTGGATGAATGAGCGCAGCCTGCTAGAGTTTTGAGTTGATTGCAATAGCAATGTGGCTCCATAATTAAAGGAGGAGGAAGACAATGAACTCACTATGCCGGCTGGCTACAGCAAATCTGCTTGGTGTAGCACCTGCAGAGTTCAAGGGCCTAAGGTTATTTGACATTTGTGAGGATGAAGATGTGATGGACGTGGGAGTGGCTTTTGGGGGTGGGGATGGGGATAACGATGGTGATGATGACAATGGAGAGTAGAGTTGTGATCCATCAGTCAACTAAGTTTACATGCATTATTGTTCATTCTCATAACATTCTAGAATGTGTGGTATTTCTTGCATGGAACAATGACAATGATGAATTCAATGTACATCAAAATGGTTAGGACAAAAGGCAACCCCAAGCATGCATGACATGGGAACCAATGATAAACTGGTTGTTTGTGAAGTAATGCTTGGTGTTTCCCCATAATCATGAATCTGTTATGACAGTGAGACAGGTGAGAATAGTCAAAATATAAACTTGCTATCCATTGATTGAGTCGAGAAAAAATGTGCATGTGACACCTCTTCATGTGTAGAACCGTGAAGAACCACGGTTCCAGGAAGAACCGCGGTTCCAGAACCAAAACCGCGGCTTCTGTTCCGGGCAGGAATCGGAACCGCGGTTCCAGTGTCAACCTGAGAACCATGGTTCCGTACCGGTGTACACCCTGACGGCAACATGAAGATGTTTTTTTAGGATAAGATCGAACCACCAAAGGAAGATCCTTGGTATGAAGCATGGAGTCACAACATGTCCATCTTCACAACATCATACGTGTATCCAAGGATTATGAAAACCTTGTACGTGTGCACTTATCAACAATCCTTGCTAATTGCCTCTTCATCCTTCAAAAACTGATAATGATACGAGTGAGCGAGGGAGAGTCCATTCCGGACTTCTCGTTAAAACTTGAAATACTCAAGGAATATGTGAACCACATACTGTGGGAAACTAACACCAACATGCAGGCCACGATCCTCCTCATGGCGCTACTTGATAGCTAGGGTCCTTTGATCACCGTCTTGGATGGTTGGAACAAGGAATTGCTACTATACTAGACACTACCTGGGTACATGTGTAATGAGGCCATACGTCATGGTAGTGTTGGGACAGGAGCCATCTGGCTCAGTTTCAGGTCCACAGGAGCAAGTTCCAGGAAAGTACCAGATTCCTGCTCCGATCGCCGATCCAACTTCACCATTGCAAAGATCAGGTGGAAAAATGTCTACGGTCCAAGTTTGAGCCCGATCCAACGGTCGCATTGGGAGATATGCAATTTTCAAAGTTTCGGGGGTCATGGACCGTCGATGTCTAGGTGGGCATGGGTGATGGCTCCATGCCTTAGCCTGAGAAAAGAAAAAGGCAAGAGGTCCAGGGCCAAGACCTGATGGGAGAAATATCCAAAAAGGTCCTTGGTCTTAGGATCGCCTTGTCAGAGTGTGCTGACTAGGATAAAGGTACCTCTCCTTACTTTTTAGGTGAGGTGAGATCCTTGTGTGCTAGCCATGGACACATGGCGATTCTCCATGGGTTTGTGGGTTATGTGACCACTAGGAGTGTGCCATGAGAGCATTCTCTAGCTCTCTAGGTCGTGTGTGAGTGGTCAGCCTGATTGCTAGGCTGATTTCCTCCCTTGTGTGAGATTATGGACTCTAGTGTGTGAGCCTTAGCCTCCATGGCTAAGTGGTGTGGCTTGGGAGAGGGCTGACTTGCCCAAGCTCTAGCTCTATATGTACTCCATCATTTTGAGTGATTGAACAACCATTATTCAGCACAAGTGATGCCCTTCCAATCACACATGCTCGCTGCTCCAAGGCTCCCTCTCTCCTCAAGTTCCAACATTTGGTATCAGAGCCAAGTTCTGCCACTTTCAGCCAGCACAGGCCGTCACTTTGAGAGTGACGGGTTGGGGTTACACCTTCACTCGATTTAAAGATCAACCACTTGATCTTCAAGTTCAAGAGACACGCTTTCCAACGAGCCCAAGATCGCAAAGATCCAACGGTCGGATTGAGAGTTATGCTCAAAACGAGGTCGGCCAGGGCTACACTCTTCTCTATGAGTAAGACTGTCGCCTTGTGATGACCATAACTCTCTCGTTTCTTTGTCACATTTAAAACGTGGCACATGCAAATTGTAGTATTTTTTAAAAGCTTTCCATTGGTGCAAAAATATTGGCAATCCATTGATTCGTTTGGGAGAAACGCCGTTTACAAGCTGGCTGGTCTGAGTTGGAGTAGGAGCAGAAGCATACCCTGTTTTCAAGAGGGCATATCTTTCAAAATCCCCTGTTGATGACCTTGTTTTATGGGTCGATCTGAAAGTTTTTGAGCTGAATTTTCCAGTGGTGGGCTCAGTTTTTCAAAATTCCCAGTCCTTTGGCATCTACAGTGCATTTTCTGTCAGACAGATTTCTGGCAGAAGCAGCAGCAGAAGCAGGGGTAGCGCCGCCATCCAAGGGCAGCGCTGAGCATCATCAAGGCTCAAAATGGCAGCAGCAGGCGTTGTAACAGCAGCCCAGCCTTTTGAGAGGCTAGAGGGACGCGCCAACTTCACGTTTTGGAAGATCCGTACCCGCCTCCTTTTGGAGGAGAGGGGCTTGTGGGAGGTGGTGAGCGGCGACGAGCCGGCTCCAGTTCCACAAGCAAAAGGCATCACTGCAGCGCAGGTGGTGGCAAGGAAGACGCCGCAAAAGGGTGCAGCTGATGCAGGTTCTTCTGCAGTTGTACCAGCGGCGTATGAGGAGTGGAAGAAGAAGGACAGGCAGGCCTACAGGTTGATTGTCAACACCATCTCCAACCCGCATCTTCAGTACGTGAGTGACAAGGCTACTGCAAAGGAGGGGTGGGACACGTTGTGCAAGAAGTATGAGAGCAAGGATCCTGCATTCCTCATGCTTTTGGAGGAAAAGATGATGGCGCTGAAAATGCAGGGTGGTGAAGGGATGGAGGTGTATCTGGACAGGGCAAAGGAGCTGGCGAAACAGTTGAGAGCGGCTGGCAATCCTGTGGAAGAGACGCGCTTCATTCTCCTCTTGCTGAGGGGACTCCCAACCAGCTACGACACGGTGCGAGAGACGTTGGAGTGCCAGCCGACTCTCGACCTCGACTTCATCTGCACGCACTTGGTGCAGGTGGAACTGCGTCGCAATGCAGCAAAGCGCAATGGCGGCAGCAGCAGCAGTGAAGCAGCTTTCATGGCCATGGGCTCACGCAACCAGCAGCAGCAGCAGTCCGGGCAGCAGAGAGGCAAGAAGAAGGGCAAGTGCCACTATTGCCAGAAAGAGGGGCACTACAAGAAAGAGTGCTTCAAGTTTAAGAGGGACCAGAAGGAGCAGCAGCGGCAGCAGCAAAAGCAGCAATCTCCACATCAACAGTAGCAGCAGTCACAGCAACGGCAGCAGCAGCAGCAGCAGAACCAGACTAGCGTGCGCCATTTTGGCAACATGAATGTCGCCAAGGAGGTGCGCGACCGCCTCTTCATGGCGAAGTCTGACATGTCGCAGAAGGAAAAGGCGGATCTGGCGTGGTACAACGACTCGGGGTGTACCAAGAGTCTGACGCACCACAAGGAGTGGTTCACGCAGCTGCTCTCCATTCCTCCTCGGCCGATTGCTTTGGGTGATGATCGGGTGGTGTATGCTGAGGGGATTGTGATTGTGGAGATGTGGTTGGAGACCCCGCGTGGCATTGAAGTGGGAGTTTTCCATGGTGTGCTGTATGTACCTGATGCTACGTTCAACCTTCTCTCAGTGTCCTCTCTCACCAACACAGGACTGCACGTTGTCTTCGATGATGACTATGGCTACATCCTCAACAAGGAAACAGGAGAGGAGTTGGCCAAGTCGGTGAAGGAGGGCGACATGTACCGCCTGCTGGGGGCGACCAAGATCCCGCGTGAGCAGAGTCTTGCAGCAGTAGTGCAGGCGACAGATGGCGAGATCTAGCATGCGCGCTACGGCCACATTGGCATGCGCGCCTTGTAGCAGCTTCAAGCAAAGCAGATGGTGCGTGACCTGCCTACCATCTCTAACTTTGAGCAGCAGTTATGCATCAGATGTTTGGAGGGGAAGCAACACCGCGAGGCGTTCTCTGGAGCAGGGGAGCGTGCGAAAGAGGTGTTGGAGCTGGTCCACACGGACTTGTGCGGACCGATGCAGACCCAGAGCTTTGGAGACTCTAGGTATTTTCTCACCTTCATTGATGATTTCAGCCGTTACACTGCTCTGTACTTCCTTTCCTCCAAGGACCAGTGTTTTGACAGGTTCAAGGAGTTCAAGGCCATGGTGGAGAACCAATCTGGCAAGAAGATCAAGGCGTTGCGCAGCGACCGCGGTGGAGAGTACCTGAGCAAGGAATTCCAGGACTACCTCGCAGCAGCTGGCATCAAGGCGCAGCGTACCGCGCCGTACTCGCCGCAGCAGAACGGTGTAGCAGAACGCGCCAACCGTACCATAGTGGAGTCGGTGCGCTCCATGCTGCACGCGGCTCGGCTGACCTACGACATCTGGGCTGAAGCCGTGAGCACTGCGGTCTACATCAAGAACCGCAGTCCAACTAAGGCATGGGTGATGGCTCCATGCCTTAGCCTGAGAAAAGAAAAAGGCAAGAGGTCCAGGGCCAAGACCTGATGGGAGAAATATCCAAAAAGGTCCTTGGTCTTAGGATTGCCTTGTCAGAGTGTGCTGACTAGGATAAAGGTACCTCTCCTTACTTTTTAGGTGAGGTGAGATCCTTGTGTGCTAGCCATGGACACATGGCGATTCTCCATGGNTTTGTGGGTTATGTGACCACTAGGAGTGTGCCATGAGAGCATTCTCTAGCTCTCTAGGTCGTGTGTGAGTGGTCAGCCTGATTGCTAGGCTGATTTCCTCCCTTGTGTGAGATTATGAACTCTAGTGTGTGAGCCTTAGCCTCCATGGCTGAGTGGTGTGGCTTGTGAGAGGGCTGACTTGCCCAAGCTCAAGCTCTATATGTACTCCATCATTTTGAGTGATTGAACAACCATTCTTCAGCACAAGTGATGCCCTTCCAATCACACATGCTCGCTGCTCCAAGGCTCCCTCTCTCCTCAAGTTCCAACAGGTAGTGAGGCCAATATTTTAGCCTATTCTACGTACTACAATGGTTATGGTGGCAATAAATCCTCTTGTGGTCTGAGTGGCAATGAAAGCAGTGGCAGTGGAGGAAAAGACAATGTTGGCAGTGGAAAGACATCAAAGCACCATGCAAAATGCAAAAATTGCTGCAAGCCTTGACATAGGGATTTCAACTGCAAGGCTCTTAAGAAGGAAAATAGAGGTATGGGTAGTAAGAACAACGCCAAAAGGAAGGGTGAGAAAGAGCTGACCAACATGATGGCTTTGAGCGTGCCCACGACCAAGGGAGAAGCATTGCTCAAGAGTGCAGCATATGGGCTCGACTCTAGCATGAACCACTACTATTCAAGGAAAAAGGATGGGTTTATCTCCATGGGGGACACCGAACATTGCTTCAGGTTTTCCAATGGCATCTTAGTCCATACACAAGGCAAGTGAGACAAGTTGATTAGCATCAATGCAAAACGGTACAGAGAAAGACTTACAGCTAGAAATATTGTCTACATGCCATCTTTTGCGGTAAACCTCTTATCAATACCAAAAATCACGGACCACGACATGACAAGCATCTTCATGGGAGAGGAGAATATGATTTTCATAAACAACAACATCAAGGTCTCCTATGCAAGGGAGAGCCTTGTTCCACAAGTCCCAAGAGTCCATGGACTCTATGTGTGACAGATTAAGCTCCTTGAGGACACAGATGAGGAGTATATGATGATTAAAGAATCCAAGCCTTGAAGTCTAGAATTGCACAACAGGCTATCACCATGGTAGCCAACTCTACCAAAAAGACTGATGCTGACTTTTGGCATAAATGTTTTGGACATGTGACTGACAGCACGCAACAAGCTATGCACTAGTACAAAGTGGTTCATGGGATGGATAGATGCAAGGCTAAGGATGATGGAAGGTACAAAAAGCTTTGTGACACATACCTCCAATGCAAGGAAAAGAGGTATTCATTTGAGTGTAATAGGCAACGTGCGGCAGCAATCTTGGACCTCATTCACTCAGGTGTGTACGAACCATTTTGTACTCCTTCAGATGGTGGTAGTACATATTTCTTGACTTTCATCAATGACCACAGTTGTAAAATATTGATCTACTCCCTCTAGGCAATGCAAGAGGTTAAGGAAAACTTGCAAGAGTGTATTTCCATATTAGAGTGGCTGACTAGCAAGAACGTTGAGGAACTACGCACAGAAAATGGTGGTGGGTATGAAGGGTACAAAGGCTGGTTGAGCCAACACAATATCGACCACCAGTCCACCACGCCCTTCACCCCTCAAAACAATGGCATTACCAAGCGGATGAGTTAGACTATCCTTGGTATGACACAAAGCATTCTCTTTGACGCCAAGCTCCCACCTCACTATTGGACAAAAATCTGTAAGAACTGCTTGCTATCTCGTGAACCTCACTCTAGAAGACGCACTTAACAAATGTAGCAAGAAGCAGCAAGAGAAGCAAGAGGATGCTTGGTCAAGGAAGAAGCCAGATGCCTTACACTTGAGGGTATTTGGCTATACTGCCTAGGCAAAGGTCCAAGCAGGAAAATGAAGTGGCATGTTAGATGCACGCACTTGCAAGTAAGTAATGGATGACTATGATATTACACACAAGGCAAACATGATGTGGTGCCTAGCAACTAGAAAGCTCATTAAGAGCTAAGCCATCACGTTTTATGAGAGGATACTTGGCAAGGAAGAGCTGTTGGATCTTGTCCATGCTTCTAAATCAAGAGGGTGGGTTGTGTTGCTCAAATCAGGTGAGGAAGCACTTAAAAATAGGCGGATGGTACCAGTACAACAGGATGATGGTGCTCCAAGGAGAATGGTTGTTTAAGCTGATGCATTGACAGACTCTGACATTATTTTTAAGTAGTCTAAAGCCTCTAAGTCTAACTCTGATGCCCGTGGCTCTTCCTTGAACAATGGATCATTGGCACCACAAGTGTCATCCAAACAAGAGCAATAGAAGTAGCTACGCCTTAATGCACCACCAACCACACTCCAGCGTAGTATGTGCCAAAAGAAGCTTTCACCAAAGTATGATGCTAAGAGTGTCAAATGGACCGGACTCAGCTGGTTATATTTGGCTTAGGGAGAGCCAGTGACTGCAATGGAGGCAATGAACATGCCAGATATTGCCAAGTGGAAGGAGGTGGTGGACAGCAGAACATCATCCACTAAAGAGAAAAATACATTGGTTCTGCTAGACAAGCCCCAAAATGCCTGCGTGGTGGGGTCAAAGTGGATGTTCCATAAAACATTTGAGTACGATGGTTTCAGTGACAAGTACAAGGCCACAGTTTATGCTCATAGTATGAGGAGACCTTCACACCCCTCGTCACCTTTGCCTCTATCAAATCCATGCTAGGCATGGGTCCTGCCAAAGATCTAGAGTCCCACCAGATAAATGTCAAGGCAGCTTTTCTTTATGGGAAGCTAGAGAAAGAGGTGATGGTGAAAGTGCGTTAGGAAGTCAAGGATCTATAGGGAAAACTTGAGAAAGTGCTCTACGGGTTGAAACCCAAAGGATGTAGTACAAGGAGATGGAGGACGTCATGACTAGGCTCAACTTCAAGCTCTACTACAAAAATCCTAGCATGTACGTGGAGAAGGATAAATGAGGCTTGATGTTGGTTGCACTGTACATGGATGACTTGATCATCTGCTTGTCATTAATTGAGTTATTCAAGGAGAAGTAAGATCTCAGGAGCATGTTCAAGATGAAGGACATAGGTCCTCTCTAGTTGTACCTCGATATAGGCATTTGTAGCAACCGAGCAGCAGCTTCCATTAAGCTAAACCAGGCCAGCTACATCATGGAGGTCCTAAAATTCTAGAACATGGAGGATTACAAGCCAATTAGCACACCCATGAGAACACACTCAAATCTCTTCTCTTCCATGAGCTCTAATACAGAAGCAGAATGGTAGAAGATGGAGAACATTCCCAACCAATCTACTGTTGATAGCCTTATGTATGCCATGGTGGGAATACGCCCTAACATTTGATATGCAATGAGAGAGGTCCACACCTTTGCAGTGTTAACCGTATATGCCCCTTGTCCATAGCTCACATTTGGATAGGCACAATGCGGACTAGGCATGCACTGCTCCCTTGGAGTAAGTCCCCTAAGGCTGGTCCTGATAGACAAGGCATGTACTACTCCTTTGGAGCAAGTCCCCTTGGTCTGAACTGGATAGTATAGCCAGCAAATACTACCTAGGACAACTCCTTGTGGCTAAGACATTCCAGGGTTAGTCTGTAGAGCGGGAGGTCACTGGGTTAAATCCCAACCTAGTGACTAATTTTCTTTGTGATCAAAAGGGGGACAGGAAGGTTCTAAGATATATCATAGAACATTCCAAGGTCCAACCGGGTGACTGGCGCCACATGGCGATCACAGGGAGCGCCATGTAGGCAAGGGGGATGATGCAATCCAGATTGCCCCCAAAGTGGCTCATCCAAGGAGCCACTCCGCGCCTAGGCTACAAGTTGGCTGTAGGACTATACGAACTTGCTAATTGCCCGTCATTGATCACAGTTCTTACCTTTGAGACTCCTCACAGAGTTATCCACCAGAGGTAAACACTAAACAAGCATTGGTTGGTCTAAGCCCCTGTAGTTAGCTCCTCACGCAGAAGTGACTAGGTGCAAAGGACACAGTGCAAGGAAGTGATTCCTATGAACTGCTTAGTGTGGAACCTTGATTCTAAGGGTGATATCTCCTCCTAGTTGTAATACTAGGAGCAGACGGCAAGTGCCATTGTGTCGGCCTTGTTTTCTAGTCTGTTACCTTAGGCCGGTTGACAAAGGGTTATGGGTCCACACTTACTAGTTATAAGATACGCTTCTTCGCGCTCTCTCGCCCTCTCTCTCTCTCTCTCTCTTGCAGTGCATATCAACTCCATCAGCTCCATATGCTCCATCTGCTCCATCAGCTCCAACAACAGATACTAACACTTAGCAAACAAGGGCCAAGGATAAACTCTGCCCTTGGAGGTACAACCCTTGGGCCCTAACCAGGGTAAGCTCTCCCCTTGGAAGCACGACCCTGGGTTTGCTAGAGTACATTTTTCTCTGTATGTACGTGATCAATGGCTAAGGAGTAAGCAACAGATATACACCTTCTAAACCAGTAGCACACAAGAACCTACATCCGCCTACATCATCCTCAACGAAGGAGAGACGTGCAGAAGCGGAGAACCAGTATGACGGCACTCACGATGCTCACTCTTCAGCATGTCAACAGTGGGATGTCAGGGATAGGTTTTGCCTTGTGAAAATAGAAATTTGAGATTTTCATGAGGGTGCATGGCTACTTGAAGATGTTCCTTGGAGAAGAGGTTGAACCTAAAAAAACAGATGCTGGATATGAAGCGTGGTATGTCAAAAATGACATGGCGCTTGCGATTCTATTGGCATCAATGCATGAGACACACCATGTCCACCCCCAAGGTATCACACATACATCAAAGGCTTATGAGAAGCTTGCACGTATACACCATTCAACGGCTCTTGCAAATTGCCTTTTCATCCTCCAAAAGCTTATTTCAATAAGGATGAGCAAGGGAGAGTCAATTCCGGACTTCCTATTCCAGTTTAAAGGACTACTGCAGCAAGTAACCCAAATGAACTGGGAAATCAACACCAACATATAGGCCATGATCCTCCTCATGGAGCTACCTCAAAGCTGGGGTCCTCTGATCTACGTCTTTTGCAGTTGTAAGAAGGAGGATTTTACGTATGAGGCAGTTTCCAAGTACGTGCGCAACGAGGCCATGCGTCGCAGCGGTAGTCAGGTTAATATTTCAGCCTATGCTGTACAGTACGGTGGTCGTGGCAACAACTCCTCTTTTGCTTATAGCGGCAGCGCAATTGGTGGCAAGGAGGAACAGGCAATGGTGGCAATGAAAAGAGATTTAACGTGTCCTAGGAAGTGCCATAACTGTGACAAGCCTGCACATTAGGCATTGGACTCCAGAGCTCCCAAGAAAGAAGATAGAGGTCATGGTAGTAGAAACGAGGACAAAGGAAAGGGCAAGGAGTTGATGAACATGATGGCTGAGAGCATGCCGGCAACCAAGGGAGTAGTACTGCACAAGCGTGGAACCTACGGGCTCGACTCTAGCACAAACCACCACTCTTCAAGTGAGAAGGATGGGTTCATCTCCATTTGGAAAACAAAACATCGCTTTAGGTGTACTAATGGCAGCCTTGTCCATGCGCAATGCAAGGAATACAAGTTGATGAGCATAAACGTGAACGATGCTGAAACAGACTTGAAGCTGGAGAATATTATCTACATGCCATCTTTTGCAGCATATCTCTTGTTGGTGTCCAAAATCACGGACAACGACATGACGGTCGTCTTCACCAAAGAGGAGGCCATGCTTTGTCAAAAACAAGGACATCAAGATCTGTTATCCCAAGGGGAGTCTTGTGGTACAGGTCACAAGAGTTTATAGGCTCTATGTGGTACAGACCAAGGCCCTTGAGAGTACCAATGAGAGATATGTGGCCGTTGAAGGGCCCAAGTCTCCAAAGCCTGATGTTGCACCACAAGCCACCACCATGGCGGCCAAGTCCACCAGAGACATAGATGCAGAGCTTTGGCACAGGCAGTTTGGCCACGTGGTTGATAGCACACTGCAAGCTATGCAACAGCATGAAGTGGTTCATGGGATGTGGGGATGCAGGCCAAGGATGAGGGAAACTGCAAGATGCTTTGTGAGCCTGTGTCCAAGGAAAGGCAAAGAGAAAATTCTTTCAGTGTAATGGGCAACGTCTTGCAGCAATATAGGACCTGATTCACTGTGATGCGTGCGGACTATTCTCAACTCCTTCAAACGGTGGCAGCAAGTATTTCTAGACCTTCATTGATGACCATAGTCGCAATATGTGCATCTACTCCCTCAAGAAAAAGGGAGAGGTGAGGAAGAAGCTACAAGAGTTTGTCGCCATGGTAGAGCAGCAGAGAAGTGACAAGGTCAAGACGCTGCGCACGGACAAAGGTGGCGAATACGAGGCGTGTAGAGGCTGGTTGAGCCAACATTACATCAACCACCAGACCACTACGCCTTACACTTCCCAGGGTAATTGCATTGCCGAGCGGATGAACCAGACTATCATCGGCATGACACAAAGCATACTCTTTGACACCTAACTCCCACCTTGATTTTGGGCTGAAGCTACAAGAACTGCTTGCTACCTTGTAGATCTCACTTTGGCAACCGCGCTTGGAAGGCATGGTAAGAAGAAGCAAGAGAAGCATCCCATGACGCCATAGGAGGCCTAGTCTGGGAAGAAGCTAGATGCCTCACACTTGAGAGTCTTTGGATTTACTGCCTGGGCAAAGGTCTAAGCAGGAGGAGGAAGTGGCAAGCGGGATGCACACGCTCGCAAGTGTGTAATGGTCGGATACGACACTGCATACAAGACGTACAAGTTGTGGGACCAAGCAGCAGGAAAGCCCATCAGGAGCCGAGATATCGAGTTTGTTGAAAGGACGCTCGACCAGGGAGAGTCACTGGATCCTTTCCATGCTCCCAAATCAGGAGAGTAGGTTGTGTTGCTGGAGTCAGGTAATCAGGCACCTGAGAACTTGCAGATGGTGCCAATGAAGGATGGTACTGTAGGGAGAGTGGCTCTGCATGCTCATGAAGCGACGGACTCTAACACAAAGTCTGAGTCGTCCAATGCCTCTAAGTCAAATAAAAGGCCGATGGCTCTTCCTTAAAAAACAGATCACTAGTAGCGCAAGAGCAACAAAAATAACTAAGCCTTGAAGCACCTCCAGAAAAACTCCGGCGTAGTACGCGCCAGAGGAAACCTCCACCCAAGGAGGATGCTAAGAGTGCGGAATGGACCAGACTGAGCTGGTCATGCTTGGCTCAAGGACAGCCTGTGACCGTAACCGAGGCTATAAACATAACAGATGCGGCTAAGTGGAAGGAGGTAATGGATAGCAAACTCACATCTATTGAAGAGAACGGAACATGGGTTCTGGTGAACAGACCCCCAAATGCGCACCTGGTGGGGTCAAAGTCAGTACTCAAGAAAACGTTAAAGCAAGATGGTATTATTGACAAGTACAAGGCAAGAGTTGTGGTGAAGGGGTTTTCCCAGCATGCAGGCTCAGAATACAAGGAGACCTACGCGCCTGTCGTCACCTTTGCCTCCATCAGGTCCATGCTGAGCATCGCTGTAACAAAAGACCTAGAGGTCCACCAGATGGACGTCAACAGAGCATTCTTTTTGGAGGAGCTAGACAAAGAAGTGCTTATGGAAGTGCTCGAGGGAGTGAAAGCTCCAAAAGGCAAGGTTTGCAAACTGGTCAAAGCACTCTACGAGCTGAAACAGGTCCCAAGGATGTGGTACAAGGAGATGAACGGCTTCATGGCTGGGCTCACTTTCACGCACTACCACTATGACCCGAGTGTCTATGTGCGGGAGGTTGAGCAAGGCTTGATGTTTGGTGCACTCTACGTGGATGATCTGATCAGCAGGTAACTCTGATGTAACTCGGTAACTTTCTTTGCAATAGGATGTGGTCTAGAAACACAATTCCATTGGCGACCAGCGTCAACGCTTAGGGAACAAAGCAGCTGTTTCTAGATACCATCGTGCAGTTGTAGGGAGTGTCATGTACCACCATCAGTGATAGAGAAATCCTCGCCACCAATTGCTTGGATGCAAACAGCTGTCATGTTGCCGCAAACACTCCAACACCTTCTTGAAACTCCATGCAAGCCCCATGGAGCTAATTGGGTGGCAGAATTGTTGACCGTTGACCTCGCATGTAACTCGGTAACTTTCTCTGCAATAGGATGTGGTCTATGGCAAACGTTTTACCACACCACCAGTACTGCAAAATCAAAGTGACATTCTTGAGGTTGACATCCATCGCCACGACTTATGTAGCATTTGGGAGGAATCATGGCAGATTCTCACATGTGCGCATTGTCAATCAAGCTGTTGAACAAGCTGAAGATAGATCTCGGCAACAAGTTCAAGATGAAGGACATGGGTCCACTCGAGTTCTATCTTGAGATAGCCATCCACCGCAATCAAGCATCAGGTACCATCGAGCTGAACCAGACCAAGAACATCATAGAGGTCCTCAAGCCCTACAACATGGAGGAGTGCAAGCCCATCAGCACACCCATGACAACACACATCAAGCTCTCGTCCTCCATGAGCCCCAGCATGGAAGCAGAACAGCGTGAGATGGAGAACATTCCCTACCTGTCTGTTGTTTGCAACCTCATGGATGCCATGGTAGGAACACGCCCTGATATTTGCTATGCAGTGGGACACGTGAGCAGGTTTGTGGCCAATACAGGGCCACAGCAAAGGCAATTAGTCAAGCGCATCATGCGCTATCTACGGAAGACACAACACATGGGATTCCAGTTTCGAGGCACAAAGGGATCTGACCCACTGTGGCTAGTGTGCCACAGAGACGCCGGCTAGGGAGGAGGAATCGATGACAAAAATTCCACCTCGGGCTTCGTCTGCCTCTTGAACGGTGGTGCAGTCTCTTAGACAAGCAGAAAGCAAAACGGTGTCCCCCTCTCTATCGCTGAGGCAAAGTAAATTGCACTGTCGGAAGCATGCAAGGAGATACTGTGGCTGCGCATTTTGCTTGCTGAGATGAAAGTACCACAGACAAACTTAACAGAGGTCCGCATCAACGACAAGAGTGCCATGAAAATGGCACAAGATGATGTCATCTCCACGCGGACCAAGCACATTGACATCAGGTACCACTACTCACGCGACCTGGTTGCAAAGGAGATCGTGGACCTCGAATACGTGGAGACCACAAAGATGCTCGCAAATTGTATGAAAAAGACGCTTGACAGTGTATTGCCCTCTGCGGGTACTCGAGGCATCGGTATGGTCAACGCAGCCGACGAAGATTGAGGCCAAGACTGCTCTAGAGAGGAGATATCTCACAGCTAATGGATAGAGGTTCAAGGGAGAGGTTGTTGACCTCATATGCCCGTTGTCCATAAGTGACGTTTGGACAGGCACAGGACGGACTAGGCATGCACTGCTCCCTTGGAGTAACTCTCCTAAGTCTGGTCTAGATAGAAAAGGCATGCACTGCTCCTTTGGAGCAAGTCTCCTTGGTCTCAACTAGATAGTATAGCTAGCAAAAACTACCTAGGACAACTCCTTGTGGCTAAGACGTTCCTGAGTTAGTCTTTGGAGCGAGAGCTCACTGGATCAAATCCTAGCTCAGTGACTAACTTTCTTTATGACAAAAAGGGGGACAGGAAGGTTCTAAGTGACATCTTAGAACATTCCTAGGTCCTTCCTGGTGGCTGGCGCCCCTTGGCGGTCACAGGGATAGGCAAGTGGGATGATGCAATGCATATTGCCCCCAAAGTGGATCGTCCAAGGAGCCACTGTGTACCTAGGCTAGAGGCTGGCCATAGGACTATAAGAACTTGTCTGTTGCCGGTCATTGATCACAGTTCTTACCTTTGAAACTCCTCACAGAGTTGTCCACCAGAGGCAGACACTAAAGAAGCATTGGTTGGTCTAAGCCCTAGGAGTTAGCTCCTTGCGCGAAAGTGACCAAGTTCTAAGGACAAAGTACAAGGAAGTGATTTTTATGAACTGCGTAGTGTGAAACCGTGATTTTGAGGGTGATATCTCCTCCTAGTTACAATACTAGGAGGGGAAGGCAAGTGCCATTGTATCGGCCTTGTTTTCTCGACCGGTCCCTCAAGGCGGTTGACATGCAGCCAATGCAAAGCCACATCAATGGCAAGCCAAGAAGCTACCATGCATTATCTATACAATACAAGACATATGGAACTCTAATTTGGAGGCCAAGAGAGATCTGATCGACTATGTCTCGTGTGCTACACCGATGTTTTGCGTGTCTCGTAAGTGGTGGTATAGCCTCTCTCTCTCTCTCTCTCTCTCTCTCTCTCTCTCTCTTGCTAAGGCGAAGTACATCGCACTGTCCAAAGCATGTAAAGAGACACAATGGCTATATAGCTTACTTGCAAAGATGAAATTACCACAAATGGAAGTAAGGGTCATCCTGATTCATACCACGAGTCCCATGAAAATGGTATAGGATGACTTTGTCTCTTGACGGACCAAGCACATCGACATCAGGTACAACTACTCACGTGATCTGGTCACAAAGGAGATTGTGGACCTAGAATATGTGGAGACCAAGAAGATGCTGACAGGTTCTATGACAAAGGCGCTTCATAGTGAGTTACACTTTGTAGGTACCCGAGGGATCGGTATGTCGATCGGATGTACCCTTTGTCCATACTTGTTTGGATTGGTACAACATAAACAAGGCATGCACCAGTCCCCTGGAGTAAGTCACCTAAGTATGATCCTGATAGACAAGGCTACATTGCTCCTTTGGGGCAATTATCTTTGGTTTAAATGGATAAACTCACTCACACTCACCCATTCACTCACTCACATACACACTCATTTACTAACTCACTCACTCATTGACTCACTAAATAACCCACCCATCCACTCACTCATCCGTCCATTTACCTACCTATCCATCTACTCACTCATTCAATAACTCAATCACTCCTTTACTCACTCTCCTTCTCTTTTACGCACTCATCCACTCATCCACTAACTCACTCACTCGCTTGCTCACTCACACATTCACTCACTCACTTATCCACTCTCTCACTCTTCCTCTCTCTCCCTTACACTCTTTCTTACTCTCACAAACGCATGTTAATTTTCTTCCTAATACTATTTCTTTGCCTCTAACATACACACACTCACCCTTACTCTCGCCCATTCTCACTCACTTTCACTATCATCATAACTGTCATTCTCACTGCCACTGTGCACGTCACTCCCATTGTCACTGTCACAAAGACTGTGGCATTTTTACTCACACTCAAACTTTTGCTCACGTTCCTACTTAAAAATGCATGCGTGTGTGTGTGTCCCTCTCTCTCTCTCTCTCTCTATCTCTCTCTCTATCTCTCTCTCTATCTATCTCTCTCTTTCTGTCTCTCTCTCCCTCTCTCTCTCTAACTCTCTCTCTCGCCCTCTCTCTCTCTCTCTCTCGCTCTCTCTCTCACACACACTTACTCTTTTTTCAATCACTCATTTACTCACTCACCTTCATACACACTCATATACTCCCACAATCACATAGTCATCTACACACATACACACACACACAAATACATACACATAGACACACATTTGCACACTCACAATTACACTCACATACACTCACAAACTCACAAACACTCACACTCACAGTTAAATACTTGTACATTCACACACACGCATGCACGCATCCGTATACACACATGCATACACATATACATACATGCCTACACATATGTATACACAAGCACACACGTATACACATACGTACACGCAAACATAAAAACACACATATACGTAAACAGATACACATACACATGCACACACATGTACACATGCACATGAACATGCACACGCACATGTACTCCCACTAACACTTTGACTCGTGCTTGCATTCCCATTCGCACTCGTACTCGCACTTGTACAATCGCAAACTCGTACAATCAAACTCATACTCATATGGCCTTAAGTGTGAGAAACTTCTTGCATATGTGTGAATGAGAGAATGTGTGTATGTTTGTGTGTATATGTGTGTGTATATGTGTATGGATATGTGTGTGTGGTTGTGTATGTGTTTTTATGTGTGTGTGTGTGTGTGTGTATGTGTGTGTGT
>SZWC01005057.1:134528-148138 GCA_023375785.1 Penium margaritaceum | reverse complement strand
GGGGGGGGGGAAGGGGAAGCACCAGCCAAGCCTATCGGCATTGTCACTGGACGATGTCGAACATCGCATAGGCACGGAACAGAGATTAGCCTCTCAAAAAAGCTGCATGCACGCCGCATCCCTCTCCCCCGCTCTCCCTGAAACTCACTCTCCATCTCCCTCTCCCTCTCCCTCTCCCTCTCTCTCTCTCTCTGTCACACTCTCTTCTCCTGGCTACGGCATCGTTATGAAAAGAGTGGGAGGCGGACACTGTGTTCCGCGTGTTTAAGGTTTCACGTGTTCGACACAAAAAAACAAACGCCGCCCCTCCCCCCCCCCAACCCCCATTCCCTACGTTCATACGCACTTAGGCTGACCTTGCAACGATGTCGGCCTGCGTCTGTCTCGAGAGATGAGGAGAGAAGAGGGCGGGCGTGTGAGTGTGGGAGGAGGCTGAAGCGGCACACCTGCGAAGGTTCGCACTGGAAACGAGCGAGAAGTGAGAGACGAAGTGAAGGGCACGACGAGGTCAGAGGAGAGAGAGAGCATCAACGATGCCGCTCATACTGGAAGACTTCAAGGGGAAAGGAGGGGGGGGGGGGGGGGCTTCTCATCTTACTAGCCTGCGTTAAGAACTCTGGTTGATGAACCAGATTCAATTATGAGCAAGTTTTTCTACTAATTACTGGAATCCGAGACAAACCCCCAAAGCTGGATCCAGAAAAGTTCTCCCTCCTAGTTCCTCTTCCGCAACGTTTCTGATTTTTCCCCTATAATGAACCATCAAAATCATTCTTTGGACTTTCTTATGAGTTTAATCGGTGTACTACCCTCAGTTTCTTGAATGAATGATACAGAGCCCCCGATCAGACAATAAAAGAAGACGTAAGTAACAGGAGGTTCGAATCTATGTAAGCAATGAACTATTTAAGTTGAGGCCGTCCATCTCCATTCCGCCAAATGGACGACTTCTCTTTTTTTATCTTCAACACTTCGTACAAGGGGGACGGGGACGTGCCTTCTTATTCATTCAAAGATTTTAATCAAGAACCCTTTGTAATACGTAAAAAACCTATTTAAGCCCTACCCCCAACCACATATGTACGCAGCCGCCTGTTGGGATTCGCTATCACGAGGCCCAGCGGGTTCCCTTACAACGGACCCCCCATGCAAGCCCCCCACGACCCCCCCCCCCCCCATTGAAATTAATCAAAAGAGCACAATACAAACTGTGCCCTTATTTTGCGCGATGTATGAAAAGGGTGAAAGAGCTTGGATACCCGCACTTCGCGCACAATTAAGTTGGCGTGCCGTGTTGAAAATTTGGCACACCATATCCAACGCACTTAAAGAAAAGAACGGGATACCCATGAATATGGTGTCTACTCACGGCGTACCCGGGCGTAAAAAACTAGCAACGGCATACCGGCATGCCGCTCCTTTTTCAAAATAATGGGTATGTTATGCATACTTTTCATTTTTGGTTTGCATTATTCAAAGGGGGGATTCCTTTACACCCACCATTTGAAAAAGTTCTGTGCAGGTTATCCACGGTTGAGAACTTCATTTACGTAGTGTCCAATCGTGGGAGAAGATGCCTACTATCCCCACTTTTTGGCAGGTCCCTTCCGTTCTCCCCACACTTTGTAATCGGTGACCACAATGTCCAAAGTTAAAAAAGGCTGCTCAAATCACCCACTTTTTCAGGTCTGACTCCGATACCCACTTTTCTTCGTAGCAGGCGGCAGGACCACAGAGCGCGAAAACAGCAGAACGGGTCCCTAGTAGGAGAATTATCTGCATTGTGGAAGGGTATGCGTCCCAGCGGTTACCTGGCATGCCACCGTGTCAGGCCTCCAGCGTGTATCGGAGGACCACTCATACGCCTCGATGACGTCCAGCGTACCTACAGTTGCGACCAACCATGAGCTGACGCGACGAACGGACACCGTCGATGCGCTGCCGTATGAAGCCGTGATTCACGGGTTATGGGCCAATCATTCCGCCGAAACAGTCTCTTAGCAACCGTCACGTATGCACGGTGCACACGGTAACGAACAATTATGGCAGCGAAGGATTCACCTCATGAACCGGTAGAATGTACCAGTTCGCAAGGTTTTTCGGCGTACTGAATAGTACATAACATCGAACTGCGCATAATGCGTTCTTGTTCATTTAGCGGCGCCTCTTCCATTGGATCGACAAACCAATCTTGGCTCCGACGGCATGTCATCCGAGGGGCGCATGAACTACAGAGAAGGTCGAGGATGGAGTATTGGATATTATGTGGATCCCTTTGTTGCACACCGAGCATGGGTCGCATTGAAGGAAACATGGGACCGCAAAGAGGCACGTACGAGGTGCGTACGTGGCCGCCATCCACCAAAGGCCACATGGCCCCCGACACCTGAAGCCATGGCACAGACCCTCGACTGGCCATTGCCCAGTGTGAGGCCATCGAACTGCCTAGACGTATGGGAGCCATGGATCCTAACTGTCCATGCGGATGCAACCGCTCGTAGACCTCGTACAAATACGGAGCTGGAAATCGTCATTAGCCATCTCCAATCACCGTGGTTACCGTAGTAGACATGGGTCGACCGTCCTATACACATGACGACACCGAGCCCACTGACATTATGGATGTGTGTACGCGTTTCTACACCGAGCGTACCTACACATGGGCAACTGTGTCAAGGATGTACCGATGGTGTAACGAAGTGCCCCTCTTTTTCCGGCATACCTGGGACTTCGTCCGAGTTTTGGGGGCATTGGGGGCATTTTCCGCTTTCCGGATATTCCGGGCGGATATTCGTCGGGAGGTCGAGCTCGACCCCGACAGCTCGCAGCAGCGAGGAGGACGAGCAACGAGCAAGCGAGCGCCGACGTGAGGGTCACGTCGGCGCTAGGGGGCTGTTTCACGCGCAATCCCCACACGGCGTTCCGTACCCGCCACGCGAGGGTGGCTTTTGCCATCTCGGCGAGTAGCGTAACGGATACGCTATCCGCCGAGGAGAGCGCGCCGCCGGGAGCTCCCGGCAACGGACGCGGTCAACGGCGGCAGCAAACGCGGTGGCTGCGACCGTGCAACGGTCGCAGCACTCCCGGTAGCATGCGCAACACGGCGACCGCACCCACCGCCGAGAGGCGTCGAGCCAAGACGGCGGCTCGCCGAGAGACAAGATCGACGGTCGATCTCGATGATCGACGGCCGGGGACTTCTCGTACAAGGTACTAGGTGCAAGTAGGGCACCGAGTTCAGGTGCAAGTAGGACACCTAGTACCGGTGCAAGTAGCTTGTTGTAGCAAGCTAGGAAAGCAGTAGGCTGAGGCCTGGGCTTGCCAGCCAGACAATATAAATACCATGTACTCGGTTCAATCTAATTAACCTGTATTTTCCAGCTCTAGCTTCCAGACATCTCCAAGTCTATCTTTCCGCTGCGACTGTGCTCTCCACACACCAAGGTTAAATCTCCAAAGAGCACCCACTCTCACATCTGGTATCAGAGCTAGAGCCACGCGTTGGACGGAAGCGCTGCCAGAGCTCGCGAAACTTCAAGGAGCGAAGGCACGGACTACGCCGGACAACATCGAGGGTGATTGAGAGGGAGATTGCTGGACCAGACTTCGAAGCCAACGCACGAGCCAACCACTGGAAATTTTTCTACATTTCCAGAGCGTCCACACGGCCTACCTTGCGTGCGCGGGAGACGACGGGTGACTCCTACACACTTCAAAGACCTTAGATTTTCTTCCCGGACTGCCGAATTGCTGCCAATTTTTTCTTAATGATCTCCAACGGCTAAAAGTCATCAAGAGCCATGGAGCAGGCCCTGCAGCAGATCGTAGAGCAGCTGGGAGCCCTCAAGCTGGAGAACGAGCGGCTCAATCGGCAAATGGCTGACCTACGGGACGGGACTGACGCTGGACAGGTTCGGGCGGTCCGGTCAAGGAGTCCGCCAAGACCAAAGCCAAAGGCTCCGGAACCGTTCAACCCCTCAGTCAAGGGTGCAAGCGTACGGACCTGGGTGTTCGCGATGAACAACTACTTTGGGGCTCTGGGTCACCCTCCAGAGGACGATGCTGTGCGTGTGTCATTCATGGTGACACTGCTACGCGGAGCAGCATTGGAGTGGTGGATGCAGCTGAACATGCTGGCCACTCAAGGTGGAGGTGGGAACGCAGCTGTGCAACATGCTGTGTTGTGGCAGCCAGGCGCGGTGCAAGCTGAAGCGCGCGTGCCGACGACATGGGAGCAGTTCGAGCAAGCCATCATAGATGGATTTGATCTCGTGAACGCCTCCATGGTCGTACGCAACAAGCTGAAGCTGCTGAAGCAGATCGGCTCGGTACAGGAGTACACATGCCGTTTCTTGGCGTTGTGCTCGGAGATTGACGACATGAGCGAGCCAGAGATGACAGACAAGCACCATGACGGCTTGAAGGCAGAAATTCAGCGCACGCTGGCACTCAGTAGAATCACTGAGTTCAAGGTGATGGTGGCCATTGCCGAGTGCGTTGACGCGCTACGCTACCATCGAGGGGGTTTCCGTGAAAAGCAGGAGAATTTTCAGCGTCAAGCGCAGCACCAACAAACCGACCCCATGAAGATCGACAGAGTACAAGGAGGCCAGCAGCAGAGCAAGCCACGTGGTGGGAACTGTTGGATCTGCAGGAAGCCTGGGCACCACAAGAAGGACTGCAAGAAGAAGCAGTAGGGAAACAACAACCAGCAGTGAGTGGCGGACGGCCAACTACTGGGAAAGCTTCGTCCGCATCAACGAACATCAGCCCCGAAAGTCCTTCGACAACTAGGGAGCTGCCGAGTGTATTGCTGCGGAGCGAAGGAAGCGGGAGCGTTCCGGGAATCCTCCTGAAAGCCGAAATTGCATCGGCTGGTTCTGCGGACGGCGAGGGGCATCAGAGTCGCCGGCAGATTAAAGCATTACTGGATTGCGGTGCGTCGCACTCATTCTTTAGCGACGGGCTTGCAAAGAGGTTGGGGCTTGCACGACTACTGGGAAGCCAACTACGACCAAGTTGGTGCAAGGGGAGCTGGAGTGCGGACTGCCTCTGAAGCCTCTAAGGATCCATCTGGGCAAGCTGTCGTGCGAGGTGAACTTTTGCACGTGTCCGATGGACACTTACAACGCCATTTTGGGACGTGATTGGCTGTACCGGTGGAATCCTGCTGTGGATTGGGTGCGCATCCAGGTGAAAGTGAAGAAATGCGGAGAGCAAATTGTTTTGCCGTTGTGGGCAGAAGAGAAGGACTCCAAGGCAGGCAAGGTGCCACAGTTGAGCTACGTGCAGCTGAAGCGTTGTCAGCGCAAGGGGGATCAAGTGTACCTTGTGTGGGTGCGGTAAAAGGTAGCAGCTGAAGAGGTGGAAGTGTTGGCAGCAGAGGCAAAGCAACAAGAGGGAGAGCAGCAGAAAGCACCTATAGCAGAGCTGTCGGAAGGCATCAAGGGAGTGTTGGACAGCTATAGTGACGTGTTTCCTGCTGAGCTGCCAAAGGGTTTACCACCGAAGTGGGACATCGACCACAAAATTGAGCTTGTTCCTGGAGCAACTCCAACGGTGCGGGCTGCTTATCGCATGAGCGGTAACGAGGTGGGTGAGCTGAAGAAGCAGTTGGAGGAGCCGACAGAGCAAGGGTTCATCAGACCGTCGGTGTCACCTTACGCTGCACCGGTCCTCTTTGTGAAGAAAAACACAGGGGAGCTGCGGATGTGCGTGGACTATCGCACTCTGAACAACGTAACAATCAAGAACCGGTACCCGCTGCCAAGGGTCGAGGAGCTGTTTGACCAGCTGAGGGGAGCACAGTTCTTCAGCAAGATTGACTTGCGCTCGGGGTACCATCAGATCCGGATTGCGGAGCAGGATGTGGAGAAGACGGCGTTTCGGACGCGGTACGTCCATTTCGAGTACCTCGTGATGCCGTTTGGGTTGACCAACGCTCCTGCAACATTCATGAGCCTCATGAACAGAATCTTTCACCCTCACTTGGACCAGTTTGTGGTGGTGTTCCTCGACNCTATCGCACTCTGAACAACGTAACAATCAAGAACCGGTACCCGCTGCCAAGGGTCGAGGAGCTGTTTGACCAGCTGAGGGGAGCACAGTTCTTCAGCAAGATTGACTTGCGCTCGGGGTACCATCAGATCCGGATTGCGGAGCAGGATGTGGAGAAGACGGCGTTTCGGACGCGGTACGTCCATTTCGAGTACCTCGTGATGCCGTTTGGGTTGACCAACGCTCCTGCAACGTTCATAAGCCTCATGAACAGGATCTTCCACCCTCACTTGGACCTGTTCGTGGTGGTGTTCCTCGATGACATTCTCACCTACTCCCGAACTCTGGAAGAGCATCAGCAACACCTTCGACAGGTGCTGGACATTCTTCGAAAAGAGAAGCTGTTTGCAAAGCTCTCCAAGTGTGAGTTTGAGAAAAGGGAAGTGGAGTTCCTTGGGCACATCGTCAGCGGCAAGGGTCTCTGCATGGACCCAAAGAAGTTGGAAGCAGTGAAGTAGTGGCCGACACCAAAGTGCGTGCGTGACATCCAGGTGTTCCTGGGGTTTATCAACTACTACCGGAAATTCATTTGGGGATATGCAGAAAAGGGTGCGCCATTGACTCAGCTGCTGAAGAAGGATCACCAGTGGGAATGGGGCGATCAGGAGTAGAAGAGCTTCGAGGTGCTCAAGACTGCCATGTGTGACGCTCCGGTCCTGGTGCATCCAGATTCATCCAAGGAGTACGTCATGGCGACGGACGCAAGCGACTATGCCATTGGGGCGGTGCTGATGCAGGATCACGGGAAGGGGCCGCAACCGATTAAGTACGCGTCTCACAAATTGCGATGTGCAGAGCTGAACTACGTAATCCATGAAAAGGAGATGCTGGCGATGATCCATGCGTTCAAGCACCGGAGGTGCTACCTCGAGTCGCGGTGCTGCGTGGTCTTCACGGACCATTACGCCCTGAAGTACTTGAAGACGCAGCCGAACTTCAGTCGCCGACAAACTCGCTGGATGGAGTTTCTTGAGGGGAGTTTTGACTACGAGATCCAGTACAAGCCTGGGAAGGTGAACCCGGCAGATCCTCTATCACGGAGGCCGGACTTGAGCCTCAATGCCATCTCAGTGCTGATGGGATCTCCTGTCATGCATAGCCTGTTCAAGCACGGCTATGGTGTGGACAGTGAGTTCATGGGTGGTACGCTGNAGTCGCCGACAAACTCGCTGGATGGAGTTTCTTGAGGGGAGTTTTGACTACGAGATCCAGTACAAGCCTGGGAAGGTGAACCCGGCAGATCCTCTATCACGGAGGCCGGACTTGAGCCTCAATGCCATCTCAGTGCTGATGGGATCTCCTGTCATGCATAGCCTGTTCAAGCACGGCTATGGTGTGGACAGTGAGTTCATGGGTGGTACGCTGAAAGACGCCACGTGGGATGGAGCGTATTGGCGAAGGGGGCAGGAGCAGAGAATTGTCGTGCCGGACGATGCGCCATTGAAGCAGTTGTTGTTGGAGGAGGTGCATGACACCCACTACTCGGGTCACTTCGGCTTCGACAAGACGCTCAAAGCCTTGGCACGCCAATACTTGTGGTCGTCAATGGCAATTGATTCAAGAGGTTTGTGAGCAGCTGCAATGTGTGCTAACGTATCAAGGTGCGGAGGACCGAGCCACCAAGGGAGCTGCAACCATTGCCTATACCAGAGAGGCCGTGGACAGACATCTCGCTCGACTTCATTGGCGGGTTGCCTGTGACGCAGCAAGGCAACAACAGGGTGTTGGTGGTGGTGGACCGCTTCTCCAAAATGGCACATTTCATTGCATGTCCTGAGAGTATCACAGCTGTCGGGACAGCTAAACACCTCCTCAGCCATGTCATAAAGCTGCATGGAGTGCCACAGTCGGTGGTCTCAGATCGTGATCCACGCTTCACTTCGAGATTCTGGAGAGATCTCATGGAGAAGCTGGGCACGCGAGTGCAGCTGAGCACGGCATACCACCCACAGAGCGATGGGCAGATGGAGCGCACGAACCAGACATTGGAGCAACTGCTGCAGAGCACGGTCCCACCGGATGGAGAGGGTTGGGAGGAGAAGCTCGGAGTGGCTGAGTTTGCCTACAACTCAGCGGTGTCAGCATCAACAGGAAAGTCACCGTTTGAGGTGGTCTATGGCCACCAGCCACTGAGCCCAGCCGCCCTTGCTACGGCAACATCTCTTCCGGCTGTGGAGCAGATTGCTGAAGGGTTTGCCACCACTTGGTATGTGGTGCGGCAACGGCTGTTGAAGGCACAGAAGCAACAGAAGCGGCAGGCTGATAAGCATCGCTCTGCGGAGGAGTTTCAGGTGGGAGATCAGGTGATGCTGAACTCTGCAAACCTGTAGCTGATGGGAGTTGGGAGTCCCAAGCTGAAACCACGATGGGTGGGTTTGTTGCGTATCTTGGAGAAGCGGTCGGCCGTTTCATACAAGTTGGAGCTGCCAGCTCACTACACCATCCATCCCGTGTTCCACATCTCCCTGCTTCGTGCCTATCGCGACCCCAACACCTTCTTCCAGAGTCGCGGGACAGCTCCACCTCCTATTGTCCAGGTCAAAGGAAGTGAGGAGTTTGAGGTGGAGAAGATTTTGGCGGACCACCAGAGGGGACAACGACGTGAGTTTGTGGTGCAGTGGAAGGGGTACCCGGCGGAGCACAACTCTTGGGAGCCATAGGCCAACTTCCACGTTGGGGGTACCAACACTGTTCTCCAGGAGTACCTCAGGCGCGCCGGGACGTCGCGCCTCCGACGGGGGGGGGGGGAAATGTAACAAAGTGTCCCTCTTTTCTGGCATACCTGGGACTTCGTCCGAGTTTTGGGGGCACTGGGGGCATTTTCCGCTTTCCGGATATTCCGGGCGGATATTCGTCGGGAGGTCGAGCTCGACCCCGACAGCTTGTGGCAGCGAGGAGGAGAAGCAGCGAGCAAGCGAGCATCGATGTGAGGGTCACGTCGGCGCTATGGGGCTGTTTCACGCGCAACCCCCACGCGGCGTTCCGTACCCGCCACACGAGGGTGGCTTTTGCCCTCTCGGTGAGTAGCGTAACGGATACGCTATCCGCCGAGGGGAGCGCGCCGCCGGGAGCTCCCGGCAACGGACACGGTCAACGGCGGCAGCAAACGCGGTGGCTGTGACCGTGCGACGGTCGCAGCTTTCCCGGTAGCGTGCGCAACACGGCGACCGCACCCACCGCCGAGAGGCGTCGAGCCAACACGGCGGCTCGCCGAGAGACAAGATCGACCGTCGATCTCGACGATCGACGGCCGGGGACTTCTCGCACAAGGCACTAGGTGCAAGTAGGGCACCGAGTTCAGGTGCAAGTAGGACACCTAGTACCGGTGCAAGTAGCTTGTTGTAGCAAGCTAGGAAAGCAGTAGGCTGAGGCCTGGGCTAGCCAGCCAGACAGTATAAATACCATGTACTCAGTTCAGACTAATCAACCTGTATTTTCCAGCTCTGGCTTCCAGACATCTCCAAGTCTATCTTGCCGCTGCGACTGTGCTCTCCACACACCAAGGCTAAATCTCCAGAGAGCACCCACTCTCACAGATGGGATGATGTTGGCGCATGGGGCGGCGAACCTACCAGACCCAGCAGGCCACATCTCACGCCCCAGCAAGTGAAGGAGGCATGGACTACGATCAAGGCTCGCTGGGACATGCTCGTTGGAATGGAGGTCCAACCAACATGGGTGAACGACCCATGGGAACAAGAGACCATGTGCTGGATACTGGGTGTTCGCATGCCAGTTCCTCGTCCACCAATCTACCCATGCCTTGGATTTGATACTATCGGTGGATGCTTTGGACTAGCTTTCAACTTTTGTTCATCAATCTACCAAGTGTTTTCTTTTTCGCGTACCGTTTACAGAATGTGCTGACTTTTAAGCGTTGTGATATGATGTGAACAATGTCTGCTTGTATATTGATAGCAACATTGACCCTAATGTTCTTATACACTAACTTTATGAAACACTTGCGGCAGAAGTCCTGCACTACATGTGACAGTGGGTAATTCGAACATTTTTTTCTGGATGCAGCAAGCATGCCCAGTGTCATCTACTTACACTCTATTTTTACCCCTGTAAATAAGACTTAAGTATTGTTTCCACATCAAAGTACTCCTGTTCCAAACACATTGCAACAAACCAATCTTACCTGTTCATTTGGTACGCTAATGCACAAGATGAAACAATGATTCCTAAAATTATCCTATGCGAATGAATACACCTGGTCAAAATAGACTAGTTCGAAACACATTGCAACAAACCATCCTTACCTGTTCTATTAGTGCATTAATTTTCTGCTATCAACGATGCTTCCTAAGGTAAGCCTATGCGAATGAATAGACGAATGATCACAGTTGTCATGAGCACATCAATGCAATACCTAAGGGCAAGTCATTCAGGAATGTCAGATGTTTCACTCAAAAGAACAGTGGGGTCAAATAGCCATGGCTAATCCAGACCTGCACGTACATAGGGAAACTACGCACATACGAAATGACTCCGCATGTCACACACTCTGTGTCCCCCGAGAACTCACACACAGCATCAAAGTATTCATCTCCAAAGGTGATACACACTGCCCACTACAGGGATTGGCCACTTGCAATCTGGCCCCTGTCTCATCACCATCGTGTAAGCTAAGTGTGCTAAGTAGCAGTCTTGTCTCCACAAATGCATTGTCACCAACTGCTTGTCGCTCTTCTTGGGGCTTTGCACGTCTCTTCCAGAACATCTTGCGTTTTCTTGTGCTCCTCACAGACCCACCGATGAAGGCCACTGGTATAACCTGCAATAGAAGGAAACCCATAGGTTAGAAATATTGTACAACCAGAATGAAATGTTGAAAACATGCATACATAGAAAACTCTTCTTAAGGCTTACCATGGCAAATGAGCAAAGGAACATTACGCACGGCGACACCGCTTGGGATGTGCGTCGTCCTCATCAGACATGCCGGAGGAAGACTCCCACTCATCCTCCTCCCCACTACCCGATGACAGGGACTCTTCTGCTTCTAAGTCCGTGTCAGTGCAGTCACCTGAATCAGAGCTTTCACACCAGGAGGACTCACTGGAGTCATCTGCATCATCATGATTGTCCACCTGTGACGTCATGATAAGCATGCCCTTTGCACCATCTGCTTCCCCACGCCGAGTAGCATTGCCTACAGCTACGTCTGCACCCACTATCCCCCCCTGTACCAAGAGCAGCTCCATTGTCTCCGCTGTGCGGTCCTCCCGCGGACCTGCTGGTCGCTCCCCTGGCACTTCCTGCACGACGTGAAACACGACGTCTTACACCTCCATTGCCAACAGCCAGCACAACTGTCAACACGCCAGCTGCACCACCATCACCCCCATTCCCACCGCTAGCAGCTCCACGTACCAGCTCTGTTCCACCGCCCGCACCACCCTCCATACCTTGCCCTTCACTGCTTATACCGGGAGCACCAGGAGCGGCCCCAGCCTGCCGCACCTCACCTGCACTTCCACCAGTGCCGCCCTCAACGCCTTCAGCTCCACTGCCTGCGCCCACAGTATGACCATCTGCTGTCGGTGCCATGGTACTGGCGACAAGCTCCACTCCTGTACTCTCTCTATCCCCGGCGCTGGTTGCCAGCTCTCTTGCGCGTGCGGCAGCCACTGCTGTTGGAGATAGTGCCGGTGGGTTGTTGCACTTCCGGGGCAGGTGTCCCTTTTTTTCGCAGTTGGTGCAGATACGGTCGCGCTTGCGACGGGTCTCCCTGTCCATGCACTTAGAGCGTGGACGCCCACGAGAGCGCCTCACACCCGGCTGGCCCCACCCACGCATGGCGTACTTTAGTTCGCACAGGTTGGCCCCCGGCATGGGTGTCCGGGATGTACGTCGCTAGGCCATCTGGGACAGATGCATGTTGGTGTATAGGCCCGGATTCACGCCTTCATCCGGCATCAGCGCTACGGCGTGCTGGCAGGGGTACCCATACTCCGCCCACTGCCCGCATGAGCAGGATTTTGCGTTCACATCGACCTCACGGCATGCCAGGCTCCTGGGGCCAGTGACGGTGCCCATGAGCCCGCCGTGGCGCATGACACGGTACTCCTTGGCGTGTTCCGTGTAGTGCTGTAGCTTGGCATCCACAACGGGCGCGTAACGGCTCTCGCAGTCGTGCGATGCACGGTGGTGCTCCATGAAAATTCTCTACACAAAAGGGTAGATTTGTGCGAAGCAGTGGAAAGGGTACAGGTGGCGTATGTCCATCAGGCGGGCATTCAGGGACTCCATCGTGTTTGATGTCATGTGTCCACCACAAGGAACAGGGTACTTGAGATGCGTCCACTGCTCCAAAGGCAGTCCTGGGTCGCCATCTCCGTCGAACAGGTATGTGTAGGCCTTGTCGGACGTCCGACTGAGCTCGTCCCGCGCCCGGTCGAACTCGTTCTGTGTGACAGCAGAAGCCATTCGCCACATGAGGTCGGCTGCTGCTGAGCCCGCCTCAGACTTGACGTTCTCCCGCAGGTGCTAACCGCAGTATGTGTGGACAACTCCTGGTAATTGACACTTCACGGCGGCGATGAGTCCGGTGTCTCTGTCGCTGATGACTGCGGTCCCGTTGTGCCGTGCCATCGGATACGCCTCTGCCAGCCGCTGACAAAACCTGTCCCAGTTGTCCTTGTCTTCTTGTGGGCATATAGCCCACGCCATCGGCACCGCGTGGTTGTTGGCATCCCAGTATTGTGCCAGCAGCAGCACTTGCTTGAAACCGTTTAAAAAAAACGTGCCATCCATTGTCAGCGACCGCCGCACATGCGACCATCCATTTCTGCAGGCACCAGGGGCCACAAAGGCCCGTCGGAAGAGATGGTGCTGGTCCTGCTCTGCGACAACGACGGTGGATGGGTCAACCCCCTTCAACTGCATGCATGAATCACGTAAACGGAGCCAAACACGTCTGGGGTTGGCACTTATGAAGAAACCACCATCAACAACATACAAGAAGCCAAGAAGGACAGCAGGATATTTACTGTGGCAACGTATGCAGGGAACAGACCCCACGACTGGCTTTTCTCGTTTGTCAAGGCCTTCTTCTTCGCGCGGTGAATGGCGTGGTAGACAGACCTCTTGTCGGTGCGCGCTTCCACGATCTGGCGGAGGGCCTTGGAGGTGGTGCATGACTCCTTGTTGACAGTGCTCTTGATGTGGCACAACACCCACACGGCTTTGCGCGAGGGGTCTCCCTTTGTGCCCGTGCGGCTGCACTTGTGGCCCTCTTTAAAAAATATGACCTTCACGTTGTTCGTTTTCCGCTGCCACCGTGCCTTCAGCTGCCACGTGCAGCCCGACTGCCTCCACTGTGCACAACGAGCTTCAAGCCGCGACGGTTCACTCCGCACGAACTTCATCCCCATGTGTGCGGCGACGGCGTAGTCGTGGATTGCCTCATGGCAGGCATCCATGTTCCGGAAAGCAGAGCCTCCCGGAATATTAACGGGAGACTCCTGGCGAGCTCGCTTCCTGGGCTTGGTGCCCTTATTCTGGACAGCGGAGACCGCGGTGTCCGTCGGGGGGGGGGGGGGGGG
>SZWC01005057.1:110408-134408 GCA_023375785.1 Penium margaritaceum | reverse complement strand
GGGGGGGGGGGGGGGGTGTGCTCGTCATCCGACGATCCTGCAAGCATAAGCATCGGTCAGCATGTTAAATGATCGCACTAGTAGGGGGATGTGACGAGGACGGAAAAAGGATAGACAGATGGACCGTACTTGGTCGCAGAAGCAAAGCCATCCCAGTCAAGAGTGACGCCATGGCGACTTGTGCGAGTTAACCCACCCGCGGCCGGAGGACGGAACGGCCTGACGCGGGAGCCTCTGTTCAGCCTCATGACAGAGGGCTCTCCACGCTCTGGGGAGCGTGGAGTTAAGCGTTCTTCGGCCTGGACGTGCTCCACCCAGCACGTCTCCTCAAAGTCGTCAAAGAGAAAACTGGTCGTGTAGCCTTGGGGTTCACGACGTTCCTCCTCCTCGTCGGAGCTGCTGACAGGGGGTTTTGGAGGAATGTAAATCTTGACAAGCGGTGGATCCATAAGACTCCCAGTGGGTATGGCATGCAGATGCATGCACGCTAATATACATTGTGCCCACCTAACGGTCATTTTCGAAACTATGATACCCACTTACCAGAGCTTAGGGCGAGCACGACAGCCATGGTGAGCGGGTTCGCCTCGGAACAACAGGGTTCCAACGGGAAACAACATGTTTCCCATGGCGTGCAAGTGGCACGAACGGAGGACAAAGGGGAAAACCTAGAACGTAAAACTTGAAAAGCGGTGGATCCATAAGACTCCCAGTGGGTATGGGATGCAGATGCATACACGCTAATATACATTGTGCCCACCTAACGGTCATTTTCGTAACTATGATACCCACTTACCAGAGCTTAGGGTGAGCACGACAGCCATGGTGAGCGGGTTCGCCTCGGAACAACAGGAATCCAACGGGAAACGACATGTTTCCCATGACATGCAGCATGATGAAACAAGGGACATCATGTCCCATGGTGCTCGTAACGGTCACCCTTGTCAGGAGCATCAAAATTTGGGCCAGTTCGCAGGCTGTCGTATCACACACCCACTATGCGCCGACGTGGCTTCCATCTGGCATTCTGCAGCATCCTTAGCGGATGCATGGGCCCAGAACCCCGGATTTGCCAGTCGTCTGCCAATATCTGCCGACGTGGCGTACGTGTAGCTAAGGTTATCATCGTCATGGTTAAGAGTGAGGGCCTCTTTCCTATTCAAAAGATGGTACTCCTTTTACATGCAACATCGTCAGGTGTACGACAGGTAGCGATGACGATAGCGACTAATAGTTTTATAAAGATGACGATATCTCTGAGCAAAAAACATACCCCCCACATTTTGCAGGAGCATTCGGCGACACGATTGCGGCAATTTACGACAACACAGGACCCTTGAGTTTGATGACACCGACAGACGCGCGTAAACACATGAACTGTAAGGTGTCAGTCGCCTCACGTTTACACACAACTCACACTAGGAAGAAAACTAGAACAAATTCATAGAAATCCGAAATATTGTGACCACAATGTCCACACATGTCAGAATCATGCACAGAATACCGGTATTGTAGTCATATTTCCTCACGAGTGGGTACCGCGTACACGGTTACTTGCTATTCGCACTTTGTGGACAATGCGGTCACCAATTAAAAAGAGTGGGTATTGCATTCGTCTTTTGTACAAAGTGGGTATTCGAGAATTACGACGCTCAAAATGTGGGTGTAAGGGAATTAATCCGTTTTTCAAATCATGTACGGTTTATTCAGGAATTGTGATGTCATCTTTATAAAGAATGCCACAGGTTGGGGTCTTGGACTGGCATCATCGAGTACTCACATACTTAGTTATGTCATAATGTCGTCTACATGTTTGTGGTGTACCATTTCGATGTCATTTTGAAGGGGGTAATTGTATTTTTGTACAAGTATGACACAATGACGGGTACTTGCCGTCAGTGTTCCGTAGCAGGGTCGTGTTTGGCAGAGTCCAAACAATAGTCTAGTTTGTGTATAGGTATGCCGTTATGTAGCGCGCGACCGGCGCCACATGGATCGAGCGGGGGTTCCTGGCCTGTCGACGGTTGGACGTGATGGCTTGAAGGTAAAAGACCCTCAAGTACCGCGGTTTTGGTCTAGTTGGTCAAGGATTCCATCCAATTCGCTACACGAGAAATTTTCACCTCGCGGTATACCTGTAGCGTGGCAGTGCCACGCCGACCGGTTGAAGTAGCTACGTGGCTCGAGCGGGGTCACATGGGACTGTGGGTGGTGAGACAGGATGGCTTGAGGGTCGGAGACCCTCAAGCACCGCGGATTTGGCCTTGTCGGCCAAGGATTCCGTCCAATCCGCTACATTGGTCTCAGAGCTTCAGGGCTCGAATCCCACGTTGCAATTACTGGCGATGCTGAGGTGGCTCTCACTTCTAGTGGGGGGAGTGTAGCGTGGTAGTGCCACGCTGACCGGCCGAAGGAGCCACGTGGCTCGAGCGGGGTCACTTGGGATTGTGGGCGGTGAGACGGGATGGCTTCAGGGTCGGAGACCCTCAAGCACTGCGGTTTTGGCCTAGTCGGCCAAGGATTCTGTCCAATCCGCTACAATACCGTTCCTAAAACACCGGACTCAGGTATGCCATCATTGTTTTGCCGGACGTTGGACATGCCATGCCAAAATCAAAGTGGTCTGAGGATGCCATTCCAAAATGAGTAGGTGCGGACACGCCAACTTAAGATTTCGACATGGTGGGTACCTTGTCTGTCAGTCCATATAAAACCACCCTTAGCACAAGTCATTTTCCATCTGCGCCCATAGTACAAAACTATTAAACAACCGTGCCCCCCTATTTTTAAAGCGACGACGAAACGCCATATGGGAGCAACGTCTGTCGTCGCTCGTCATGGAGGCAGTGCTCCTTACAAAGTTACGGTCGAGCGATAACTTCTTTTCCGACTAGCAAAATAACGATCAAGGGATGAATTTTTTTGGACTTGCACGCAAGTGAAATGATTTCAACCAAGGACACGCTTCATATTGTTTTGCACAACCAAGGGCATTCGGAAGACATGTGCTAGTTACAAATCCCTCAACAAGTGGATTTATGGTTGTTCAATGAAAGTGCTCACGTCAGCACGCTGACGCTCCAAGCCTGCAACATCAAGTCGATGCGAAGACCATGTTCAACTCGTCAAAATTCAAAAATTGGGTGTTGGTGTATGGGCTTGGAGCTGTCGAATTCTAATACACTCTTGTGTAAGGAGAGGTTCCTAGTTTGTGCTGGTGATTCTCCAGCAGCTATAATAATCCTTCTGTGACATGTGTGATGCATTCTAGCAGCCTAGTTCACGCATGCATGTTTTTTAGAGTTTTCTCGTTGTCGAGACCCGGGCACTCGGTGGCTTGTGCCAGTGCTCCAGGAGAACCCATGCTGATTTGCCACACATTGTCTGTGACAGGTTGTGCACTCTACTTGTGGTCGAGACCCGGGTGCACGGTGGTTTGTACCGGTTGCTTGGGAGACCCAGCACAGATTGATCAATTCTTTGTTGACCTTCTGTCAGACGTGTCTAGTTTGCATGTGGCAGAGACCCCGACGCCCGGTATGTACCAGTGTGTTGGGAGGCCTAAAGTTGCCTAGCTTGGCTAGCCGTTGATGCTATTGTATCACCGTAGAGTCTGGTTGGGTTTTAGGTATGTTGCATGTTTTCTCGTCGAGACGCGGGCACACAGTTGTTTGTTCCGTGCCTTCGGAGACCTCCATGGTGTTGTTTCATGTTCTGTGACGTGTGTATTTCCCGCTCGTGTCTTTGGCGCAACAGGGATGACGGGGCTTGGTGGGCTAGCCGCCAGTCCCCAGTACATAAGCTCGCAGTAGCTCGCAGCTCGCTCATTGTCTTCTTCCTTGATTCTTAATTCATGTGTTCCAGACTTAGGTGGCGCTGCAATTCTCCCGCTCACCACCAGAGTCATATCTCCTCCAACATGGGCCTGCATGCCCTAAAACATTTTGAGAATGTGGGGCATATTGTGACAAGTGTACAAACTAGGACCATAATATAGTGAAGAATTTGAGCTCCGGGTATGGTTTTATTCATTTTGTTTAATCAGGTTTGATTTTTTTATGTTTAAGCAAGGTACATGCTCCCTTCCATAATACAAACCCTCACAGCATCCCTATGAACGTGATCAACACTTGTCGATTCCAAAGCTAGTGCTCTTGCTAGTGTCAATGGATAGCAAGTATGGTTGGATTGCTGGCATGGAAAATACACACAAGAGTATGCACAAGTTGTTCAGAGTGGATGAGGGGACCAGGCATCATTATTGGAGTCAATATCTTGATAAAAAAACTGGCAACAAGGTCCAATTGCGAGAGGACAGCAAAGAGGTGATCCATGTTGCTGTTCCGTTAGTCCCGGTGACCTCTGGACTTGACACCTCTCACCTGCAGGGACACTACGATGGTCCACAGCTACATTGCCACTGTCAGCATCGTCTCTCTGGCTCTTTGGTGCCCACAGGCATTTTCTCGGTGCCCAACTCATGAGGTCGTTTTCTCCATCATTCTGCATTTTCTCTTCCCTCATTCCATTTTATAGAGTTTTTCCTCGTGCATCTAGTGCTTCCTTTGGATTGTCATTCGGACAACTGAGCACCTCGTATGGTTCACAGGTTCGTTCTCCTTCCTGTTTGCAAGCTGCTAGGTCTCTCCTAGGAAATCAGATGACTTTGGTCACTAGCTTGGTGGAAGCAGTGCCCAGATGCCCACTTCGCTTGGGAGTAGGTACCCCCCACTTCTCCCATTCTGTAACTCCAACTCTTACGTTTCTAAGCGTTTATTCACCGTCTCTCCACCTTTCCAAGCACTGTTTGTCACGTTGTGTTCCATGCAACGTACCCTTTTACATAGAATGTTGCTTAGGGATATCTCTATTCCCTCATGGTATCAGAGTAGTAGAGAGACCATACTGTTGCATTCCATCATATACCACCAGCAGCAGCAACAACAACAGCAGCAGTAGAGACTCCTGGGCTGGACTAGGCTGGGTGGGGTGCACAGATCCTGACAACGCAATGGCACTGAGCTAAGGGCTCACGCCACGAAGTCATCCGGCAGAGCCGGAGAGGGACCGCTGCCAAACTTCCTCAGCAGCTTCCTTTGTCGTGGCTGCCGTCTTGGCGGTGATGCAAGTGAGTGGCGGCACTCTGAGTCGCCATAGCAGATGAAGCAGCAGCAACGACTAAAACCACAGCAGAACCTGGTAGCAATAGCAGCCCTTGGTACCTATCCCAGCAACCGCTACAGATCTGCTGCATCTGGCAGCAGCATTGGCGGCCGCACTCAGCTGCGGTTGTGGCGGTTGCTGTAGCAGTAGCAGCTGCATACCTGCATACCTCTTGTGGTTGCCTCCGGCTGCAGTAGCAACAGCAGCAGCAATAGCCGCTGTGAGTGGTATCAGCGCAACAGCAGCAGTGCATTCACAACTGGCACCAGCGTTGAAGCAGTAGAAGCAGCAACAGAAACAGTAGTGGTGGCAGTCGCAGCTCAAAGCATCAGCGCTCGCAGCTCGCAACTACAGTAGACGTAACACCAACAACAATTGGTTCATGTAGACATCATAAAGCAGCACCAGTAGTAGTAGCAGCAACAACAGTAGCAGCAACAGCAACAACAACAACAATCTCAACGCACCCTTCACGATCCGCAGTCGACAACCTTATCACGACGTTATTCGTGACCATAGTAGTGTCTACGCAGCTACAGTCGCAGCCTTCTGTTTGCTGCTATCATTGGGAAGCTGCTCGGCAGCTTCCCATTGTGCTATGTCGACAACCCGTTGATCGACAGGCTCGTCGATCGACAAACTTGTCGATCGACGAGCTCGTCGGCCAGCGAAGCTTGCCTGTTGACGAGCCCATTGATCGCAGCCCAGTCTCGCCTAGCCAGCAAAGAAGTAGAAAAAAACAAGGACTGGGGTGCTCCCGGGCCCTCCTCAACGGTAGCCCATCTTGGAAGCCCCTTCCACTAGGATTCAATCCCCTTTTCCTCTTCTTTTATTTTACTATTTTCTCCATTTTTATTTTGTTTTTCACTTTCATTTTTGGATCTATTTTTCTACCACTCTCTTGCACCACTCCTGGTCGAGACACATACATTTGAAGACTTGTCCCAATGTATCCGAAGACCAGAATTCTTCTAAGTGAGCACCTGGGCACGTTGGGAAATTTTCCCGTCTCCTCTTAGATCTACCCTACGTTCTTCTTTGGCTTTTCCCCTCTATTCTATTTCTGGTCAAGACCCGGATGCTTGGGGTTCTGCCCCGGTGCCACGGGAGACCTCACATCTTCCATTTTGTGATCCACGCACCGGCATTCATGTCCCATGCTGTGGGAGAGGGACCATTCTCAGGTTCCACCATCCGTCTCCCTGTTGTTCACTTTGTTGTCTCTACCACGGCAGCATGGCATTGCATGTAGTGCCATGACCCGGCTGTGTATGGACTCCGCCGTACTCAATCATGTTCTTCTATGGACCACCATCAGTGTTCTACACACCTCCGTCATGGATGTACCCGTCAGCCGCCAGCGCATTTCCTTTGACGCCTCCTGTGGCCGCGTCATGATCCCGCTCATCTGCCTCGCCGTAGTGCGCAGCTTCACCTTCGGCACCCCGACCTTGTCAGCCCAGACCTCGTGTTGCGTCTTACGGTGTGAGTAGGGTTGTTGAGTCTGGAGGTCACCGCTGTGATTCGGATGGATCCCTTTGGGGAGCGTCGTTGGACACTTTGGATACGGATGACGCTTGGATTGAGGGTTGGTAGCATGTTACGTTTCCTCGTCTTTTGGCGCATTGCACTGGTTGTGCACCACCCACTTCTGCCTTTTCCGGCAATTTTGCCGCATATCATGTGTCTTCATCTCCTCGTGTGTCGTGTGCGTACTGGATCCTTGATCTTGGTGCCACTTAGCACATGATTTCATCTTGCTCATCGTTTGTGTCGTTGGGTCCTGTTGGTGATGTTTGTTTTCTGGGCACCGGATCAGGCCATATGCTTCCTGTCCAGGATGTCGGTGTCGTGCGGATTGTTGTTCCTGCAGGTGAAGTGTTCTTACCTGATGTCCTATTTTTTCTTGCATTGGATATTAGTCTGTTGTCAGTCTCTACCCAAGACGATAAGGGCGTGGACTTTGTTGCGTCCCGTGATACTGGTATTGTTTCTCTGCAGTCATCCAGGCATGTCGCACTTCGTGGTCTTCGTTACGACAAGTTATACCGTGTCCCAACATTTGCACCATCTGCATCTGCCGCTGCTGTCGCTAATATGCATGTTGCTACCTCACTCACTTCCGAGCACACACACTTGCTTCATCGTTGCCTATGCCATGTGAGGACCGCTACCATTCACAACCTGCTATGCCATCAGTCTGCCACAAGTCTGGATGCTGTTACTTTCCTAGCTCCCTGCACCATTGATTGTATGGATTGTGTGCAAGGAAAAATGCATCGTTCCCCATTTCCCGTGTCCATGTCTTGCACCCATGAGCCTCTTGCTCTTGTCCATGGTGATTTCATGGGACCGTTCCTAGTAGAGTTCCTTAGTGGCGATCGTTATGTCCTCTGTGTAACTGAAGACTACTCATGCTTCTGTTGGTTCTTTCTCCTCAGCTTGAAGAGTGATGTCGGTCCCACTATCGAGTCTTGGCCCGTCTAGGCAGAGCGTGCCTTTCAGCATAAGCTGCAGGTGTTTTTCTTTGATCAAAGTGGCGAGTTCATTGGGTCCAACCTTTGTTTTCTTACGTCTGTCGGTGTCCGGTTTGAGTCTTCCGTTCCTTATACCCCTTAGAAAAATGGTGTTTCAGGACGCTAGAACAGAACTCTTGCCGATGGAGTTCGTACCATGGTGGTTGATTCTGGCTTGTCTGAAGCTTTTGCTTATGAAGCCATGAAGTACATGACTTGGGTGAGTAAACAGGTTCCTCACGGACCGCTTCCACATCACGTCACTCTGTAAGAACGCTGGTAACGTTGTCGCACTGACTTGCGTCTTGCGTATGTTTGGAGGAGCGTTGCGGGTGTCTCGCTCCCTGAGGACCAGCGCGACGGGAAGCTCTCCCCTCGCGAGCGTATGTGCCCATTCCTCGGCATCTCATCGCAGTCTAAGGCATGGTGTTTCTGGGATCCAGAGGATCGTCGTGTCATTGAGTCACGTGAGGCTCTCCTTTTTAAGAGTAATTTCATTCACGACATTGTCCATTGCGTCCCCTCTCTTGGTCCGGTTTCACGTGTTGAGAGCAGCTCTTGGGCCGGATGGCCCTCAGGCGGCTCTCCACCCTCCCCCGTGCATCTTGCATCGCATACACCCTTGTCAACGTCTGTCCCTGCACCCACGTCTGCATCACCCGTTGCGCCATTGCCTCCATCATCGCCTGCGTCCGGCTACTCCAAGCTCGCGGACGAGTTTTACCATGCCATTGCTTTCACTGATTCCAGTCCCGCCGTGTGTCCTGCCTCTGTCGCCTCTGCCCTCGTAACATGTGGAAGCACGGTTTACCTTCCTGATCCCGACACCGTCCGCCAGGCTCACTTCGCTCCGGATGCGTCTCTTCAGGAGCAGGCTATGCGTCAGGAGCTCAATGCGATCAAAGCACACGGCATTTACGAGCTGGTGGACCTCCCGCCTGATCGCAAGGCCATTGCTGCACGTTGGGTGTTCCGGCACAAGCGTAAGCCCAACGGCATGGTTGAGCACTACAAGGCTCGCCTCACCTCGAAAGGCTTCTCCCAAGTGCCTAGCAAGGACTTCGATGCCACTTTTGCCCCCGTGGGGAAGTACACAAACGTCATGGCGGTTTTGAGCCAGGTGGCTCAGCACGACTGGGAGCTACATCACATGGACGTTAACAATGCGTTCTTGCATGATCGGCTTAACGAGGAGATCTACTTGGCTCAGCCGCCTGGCTTTGGCGATGGTACTGGACGTGCCTGGTGTCTTCGCAAGACTCTGTACGGGTTGAAGCAGTCTCCCCACTGTTGGAACCTCGAGATTTCCGCCACTCTTGAACGTGGTGGCTATTTTCGCAATCCGGTCGACCCCGCTCTCATTGTGAGCTACCTGTTGGCACCCTTTAGTTCCATTTTGGTGTACACCGATGACCTCTTGATCCCCTCTCCGAATGCTCAGGCTATCCATGCTGTGAAGAATCTCCTCCAGTTTGCGTACAAAATGCAGGATCTCGGTCCTGTCCACGTCTTTCTCGGCATGAAAATTGAGCGTGACTGTCAGTGCCGCATCCTGCACGTGCATCAGGCTAGATATGTTCGCACCCTTGGAGAGAATTTTGCCGACCTGTTGTTTGTTGTTCCCCATCCCTCCATGCCCATGACTCCAGCCGGGCAGCAGCTCCTGAAGTCAGGTGACCCTGCCCGGCTGGGTGAGCCCGTTGACATCACGATGTACCTCAAGATCGGGTCCATGATGTTCCTTGGTACCACCACACGTGCTGACGTTGTGTTTGCAGTCAACTTCTTCTCCCAGTTCTCCCAATGTCTGTGTCGCCTCCATCTTGAGCCGCATTGCATGTCGTAAGCTACGTCGTGTCCACTCCCCGTCACGGCTTTTGCTTTCATGCACATCCCTCTGCCGTTGTCGACGGGTACACGGATAGTGATTGGACCCATGATCGCGACGCGCAGAGCCGATCAGGGTACATCTTCCTTGTTGGCGGTATTGCTGTCTATTGAAAGAGTGGCAAGCAAGGTTGTGTCGCACGCAGCTCGACTGAGGCCGAGTACGGCGTCTTGGGGGACGGTGTCTGTGAGAGCATCTGGTTGTGTCCTCTCATGCAACAGCTGCGTCAGCCCATCCATAACATCACTCTTCGCTGCGACAATGAGAGCACGTGCCGCATTGCTGAGCATGATGGCATGCATCACAATCGCAAAAAACACATCAATATCAAGCATCATTTTGTGCGTGAACACATTGCATGTGGTGACGTGTGCCTGAATTGTGTTGACATGCAGTAGCAGCACGCTCACTTTCTCACCAAGGCCCTCTGCAGTGGCAAGTTCAATGTCGCAGTACATGATGTTTGTCGTCAGTCCCTTCGTGGTGATCCCAATTGATGTGTGCCTACCTCTTTGGTGTTATGTCCTTCTGTGGCTATTGTGCCGTCTATTGTGGCTCCTTTTCGCCTGGTGGCTGTGCCGCTGCAATGCGTATGTCGTGCGGCACCTACGGGCCATGGAGGGTGTTGCTGTTTCGTTAGTCCCGGTGACCTCTGGACCTGACACCAGGGACACTGCGGTAGTCCAAAGCTACATTACCACTGTTAGCATCGTCTCTCTGGCTCTCCGGTGCCCACATGCATTTTTCTTGGTGGCCCATTCTTGGGGTCGTTTTCTCCATCATTCTGCATTTGATCTTTTCTCATTTCATTGTATACTGATTTTCCTAGTGCATCTAGTTCTTCTTTCAGATTGTCATTCCGACAACCGACCACCTAGTATAGTTCCCGGGTTCGTTCTTCTTCCTGTTTGCAAGCTGCTAGGTCTCTTCTGTTGGTTATGGTTGTGACACATGCAAGTGACCTCTTGACTCTACGCACACACTCACACTCTCACTGCAGGTGATTAATCTGGACTGAAGCTCTCTTGTACAAAGATTTGAAACAACATGGAGCCCACAGTGGTGGCAACACGGTCAAGTTGTCAAGTGATACACATCTCCAACACCAACCCAGAGAGCTTTGCAGTAGTGTTGTTTCATACTATTACATTCCAGAATGGGGCACATATTTGTAGGAGTGCATTTACCACATACACTTGTGTGTATTTGCATAATTTCAGTTGCATGCTTCTAGCTTAGTGAGGCGGGTTACTGATGTCTTAGGACCACACGTCCGGCTTATGCAGGCGTGTGAGAAACCGCCTGGAGCTCGCTCGCTCCAGGGCCAGGTTCGATCCCTCGGTGGTTTCCGGGCCCCACGTCGAGAGACTCACATGGGTGGCCCGGTAAACCGGCGCTTACCACTTCACTCGCTCCTTACTCGCTTACTTGTTGTTCTTTCACTTTACGTAACGTGAGCTTGCCCCTACAGTCCATGGTGTCGCTCCCTCCACTTGCTTGCGTTCTCGTCCTAGCAACCACGGCTGCCTACTGGTATCATAGCAGGAGGGTACATCCCTCCTCGTGACAGTCCTGGGACCTCATTGGGGCACATCCACGTGGCGGATGATCCCGCGCAAGCCATTACGAACGACAGCCGTGGCACCTCTCTGCCGCTGTCCCTCACTCTCGCAGCCGCACAGTCCGCATCCACGATCTCCATGGTGTGTTCATCTCGTGCGTGGTGCAGCTGCGACTACGGTCCTGGCATCTCTCTGCGGTTGTCAATTTCCTCGCAGCCGAACAGCCCACACTCATGATTCACGTGGTGCACTTGCCTCGTGCACGGCACCTCGCATACGGTCTTGGCGTCTCTCCGCCGCCGTCACTCACTCTCACAGCCGCACATCCTGCACCCATGATCTCGGTGGTGCACTTGCAGCGTGCGCTACACAGCTACGACTACGGTCTGGGAACCTCTCCGCCGCCTTCATTCACTCTCGCAGCCGAACCTCTCGCACTTGTGATCCACGTGGTGCGCTCACATCGTGCCAGGCGCAGCTGCAACTACGGCCTCTCCTCCGCCGTCCTTCACCCTCACAATCGCACACCACGCATCCACAACCTCCGTGGTGCGCTTGCCTCGTGCACAACACCATCGCGACTACGGCCTTGACACCTCTGACACCCCTGCCGCCGTCTTTCACTACTACCCGGTGGTGCCTGCCCGTTGTGGGAGCAGCAGTGATGCCCCCGCCGTTGTGCACCTCTCATTCTCGCATGCTGCCTGCCGGACAGCCGAACACTCGGCGGGCTGGCGTCTCCTCCTGAAATCGAGCCGATCCCCATCTCGCCCATGGCTGCACGTGAGCGTGGCCGCATCGACGACGAGATCGTGTAATACAAAGAGAGGGCAGAGCGGGAGGTGTGGTCGAGGGTCCGCCGCAGCAGTCCGGTGTATTACCCCGGAGAGGACTACGATCCCACTAACTACTACAAGTGATAAGATGCCAGAGCCTACGCGTCCCACTGTCAATCTGCTGCCGACGATTCTCCGACGGTGCAGAACAAACCGGCCACGGCACCACCACGTGATCGCCAACCTTTTCCATCACCGGTTGTTGCCTTACAGTAGACCCCCACCATACCCATCCACATTTCCTACGCCCACTGGAGAAGGGAAACTCTGCCAATTTTTTTCTCGGCACAGCCACGTCACTGGCATCATGCCAGTGGACAATGACCAATACGCTGCCTTGCAGGCTGAGCTGCAGCGTGAGCTCACGACACTGCAGACTACACTCACTGCTCAGCGCACTGCCGAGGAAAAACTGTGTGCTGAGCAAGCTGATCAAGAAACCTTCACAGACCACACTGTTGACCTGGTCCTCAATCGACTACAGCCTACATTGCACAGCACACCCTCTGCGACCACTGTCGCCGGCATCGCTGCTGCATTCTCCACCTTACTTTCTTCCGCTTCTGCCACCACTGGCTCATCCTCCTCTGACCCTCTTACCGTTGCCGCCGTCGTTGGCACAGTCGCAGCCAAAGCACTTGCACCGCCAGTGACGCGCAAGCCTGACTTTGACTCTAATCCACCTCATTTCACTTCTAGCCTTACCTTCCACTCTTGGGAGGTCCGCTTCAGTGCTTGGGCACAGGGGGAGCAGCTCTGGGAATGCTACCATGAGCCCAATCCCTCTGCCGAGCCTCCTTTTGTGCCTGTTGAAACTGAAACTGCCCGCGCTTTATGTGGTCTCATTCGTGCTGGACCCGATGATCTCACTGACAAGATCGGGTCCTACACTGCTGACACTGCACTCCGCACCACTACTGACCCTATGGGTGCTTACGTGCTCATTAAACAACGCATAACTGTGACAGGACATGCAGTCCAGAGCGTTCTCACTGTCCAGTTCAACATGCTCTCCATGCATGCTGATGAAACTGCTGATGCCTATTGGGCTCGTGGGTTGCGGCTCATGCGCGATTTTGGCAAAGCCGCACCTGGCCAGCTCCCTGCTGTTCTCTCCATCCTCAACGGCCTCGTCCCGGAACTCAGCGACATCTTCCGGGAAGTGAAGGCCACTGAGCTTGAAGGGTTGGCGGCCATACCTCTTCCTGCGGATGTGCCGTCCGGTAATGACGCCTTATGGGAGTTCACCTCCCAGCGTCTGACAGACTGGTGGAGCTCGCTGCATAACAAACGCATCCATCGTGCCGCAGTTGCAGCAGTTACCACCGCCCTGCCTTCTTCATTCTCCTCTATTGCAGCCTCATCTTCCACAACTACTTCCACCTCGACAGCGTTCTCTCTTTTATTCAAGGGGGAGGCAAGGTAGGTTCTTCTGGTAATGGTGGGTGAGGGGGGGGGTTGGCGGCAGAGACCGCGGCTCTGACAGTGCTGTCTCCTCGTCTTCCTCCTCCAGCACTATCACAGACTGGAATTGCAGTGCCGCCGGACATGCGGCGCCCAAGTGCCCAGCTTCTCCTGATGTTGCTCGCCTTGCATCGGCTATGCGTGCACACTGGGCACGCTCGTCCGGTACTGGAGTGGTTCATCTCGTTCATCCACCTCCAGTGTCCCTCCCGGCCGCCCTTTGTCCTCATCTCCGACAACCGCTGCCTACAGCACCACCGTGACTTCACCGCCTCCGCCCTCTCCCTGGGGGTGGCCTCCCGGGTTTGGCGGCCCCGTCTACTTCGGGCCTCTCTCTGGATTCTGCTCTCCTCCGTGGGCATTGTCCACCTATGCCCCTCCTCTGGCGTCGTCATCACGGGCCTATCTGATGACAAGCGCCAGCTGGATGCTGCCCTCTCTCATGACGTCCACCAGTGACACCTCCGTGATCAGGGAGGTGAAAGTGTGCGTTCGGTTTTGGGGGCGCTTGTGTGTGCTGGTGATTGGTCCCTTCGTGGTCCATCGTCTGGTCATGTTCAGGGTTGTTCCCCAGTTGACGTCCCTTGGATTGAGAAGTGGCAATCGTATAGCCTGCCGTGTTGCCTTGCTGCCTGTGGTCAGCGCCTTCCCCCTCGCTCTGCCATTGCCTCTGTGAGTCGTGATCCTGTTTCTGTGCAGGTGTCCGGTAACTTCTGGATCCTTGATTCAGGAACCACACACCACATGACCTCTTGTCATTCCTTGTTTGTCTCTCTTGAACCTGTCAGCTCTATGCGCATTGTTCACACCGGATCTGGCCAGATCTTGCCAGTCCAGGGCGTTGGCATTGTCCGTTTTGTTGGTCCTGGGGGGAAGCTTTTCTTGCCAGATGTTTTGTACGTGCCTGCTCTTGAGCTCAGTCTGCTCTCTGTTACGACTCTCGACGACCGGGGCATGGACTTCTCGTCAAATCGCGGCATTACCTCTGTGTTGCACCGTATCTCTGGCCATGTCCTGCTGTGTGGCACGCACTGTGACCGCATGTACCGCGTGCCCTCCTTTACCCTTCATCTCGCTTCCACTGCACTTGTTCATGTTGCACGTTCTCTCTCTCCTGCACACGCATAGCTGCTCCACCGTCGTCTCTGTCACATTCACACTGCTACTATTGACAATTAGCTTCGGGACAAGTCCGCTCATGGTCTCGACGCCGACACATTCTCTGCCCCCTGTCCCACTGACTGTCTTGAATGTGCTCAGGGTTAAACATACCGGTGATCGTTTTCCACGTTTGATTCCCGCACGTCCCATCCTCTTGACCTCTTGCACGCCGACGTCATGGGACCTCTCGCCCATGACGCCCTCGGGGGGGTTGGCGGCTATGTCCTTTGTCTCACGGATGATTTTTCTCTCATGCGCTGGGTCTTTGTCCTCCGGCAGAAGAGTGATGTCTGTTCCACTCTCGAGTCCTGGCTATCCCAGGCCGAACTGGCCTGTGATCTTTGCCTTAAGGTTTTTCGCTGTGACCGTGTTGGTTAGTTCATGGGTCCCACGACCTGCTTCTTGACCTCTTGTGGGATGTGTATAGAACCTTGGCTTCCTACACACCCCAACAGAACGACATCTCTGAGTGCTAGAACCGCACCCTTACTGACGGCGTCCACACCCTTCTCAGTGAGTCCTCCCTCTCCCATGTCTTTTCTTTTGAAGCCATGTCCTTAATGGCCTGGGTGTGGAACCATGTTCCTCACGGTCCTCTTCCTCGCCATGTCACCCCTTTTTGAACGCTGGATGGTCGTCGTGCCGACCTTTGTCTTGCCCGTGTTTGGGGTTGCGTCGCTGCCGTCTGGTTGCCTGAGGACTTTCGCGACGGTAAGCTCAGTCCTCGTGATTGTCTTTGCACCTTCCTTGGTGTCTCGGCTATGTCCAAGGTGTGGCGCTTCAGGGAATCTGACCACTCTCACGTCATGGAGTCTCGCAACACTCTGTTTTTTTAGGATGTCTTTCCTCGTGACTTGTCCTATGTCCCTCCTTCCTCCTCTCTCTCCTCGCTTCGTCGGCTTGGGGGTGTGTGTCTGGTCCAGCCTCCGATCTTCGAGCGTCATATTCTGCTCACACAGTGCCCTCTGCTGCCCCGCCTATTCTTAACGCAGACAGTGAGGACGAGGACTCCTCCTCCTCAGAGTCCTCATCCTCCCGTACATCCTCTGAGTCTGATGCCTCACAGTCTTCCTCAGATTCCATGTTGTCCCAGCCATCCTCTGGCAGTCCCGGGTCCTCAGACTTGGCATCCACTCCCACACAGTCTCCCGTGCATTCCACTCACACCTTATCTCCTGAGACTGTAAAGCAATCACCTTCGGTGGTTGATGCCATTGGACGTGCAGCACCTCAGGTTCCCCCTCCTGGTCCTGAGCCCTACACACGTGGGGGGAGTCTGCGTGCTCTTCAGCCCTCTCGGTCCTCTCAGTTCTCCTAGCGGCCCTCACGCCCCTCCGTGACGCCTACTGAGTCTGCTTCCATTGACCCGTCTGAGGCCTCTCGACCCTCGCAGCGGGTAACGTGCTCCATCGCGTCGTCCTCCAGTGCTGGCCCCTCAGCTCGCCCCACTGGCCTTGATGCACCTGGTCTGTCCTTGAGTGTCGTTCAACCCAACTCAGCAGTCAGCTATGATCTCGTAGCCCATGAGTTCCACAGTGCTCTTGAGTCTTCTGTGGCCGGTTATGTTGCCGCATGTTTCGTGGCCTCTGGTCTTCCCACTCTCCCACCCGAGCCTACCACTGTCAGGCAAACTTGCGAGGCAGCTGATGCTGACCTCTGGGAGAAGGCCATGCAGGAGGAACTGACAGTCCTCCAGGAACATGGCGTCTTTGAGTTTGTGGACCTCCCTACAGGCCGCAAGGTAGTCTCTACTCGGTGGGTGATTCGGCGAAAGCTGAAGCTTGATGGGAGAGTTGTCCGATGGGAGAGTTTCCCAGATCCCTGGGATTGACTATGATGAGACCTTCGTACCGGTCGGGCGGTATACCATTGCCCGAGCGCTGTTCGGCCTTGCTGCCCAGCATGACTGGGAACGTGAGCAGATGGACGTCAACAACGCCTTCCTACATGGGAGGCTCGACGAGGAAATCTACATGGTCCAGCCACCGGGGTTCACCGATGGCACAAACAAGGTCTGGTGACTGTGCAAGGTCTTGTATGGACTCAAGCAGTCGCCACGTTGTTGGAACATGGAAATCTCAACCACTCTCGAGCGGGGAGGTTACCATGGCAACATTGTTGATCCAAAGTTCTTCTTGAGTGCCCCCTCGGAGCCACATGTGGCCATAATCGTCTATGTCAATGACCGGCAGCAGTCCAGTCAGTGAAGAACCTGTTGCAATCCACATACAAGATGAAGGACCTAGGTCCTGCGTGGGTGTTCCTTGGGATGGAGCTTGAGCGCGATCGCCAGCGTCGCACCATGCGCGTCCACCAGGCTGCATACATTCGCACACAAGGGGAGCGCTTTGCCTCCCTGCTTGCTGACACCCCCACTGCGTCCACACCGATGACCCCAGCAGGACAGCACCTGCTGAAGGCACTGGACTCAGCACAGCTCGGGGAGACTGTCGATGTCACCAAATACCTCAGTGTGGTCGGCTCCCTCATGAATCTCGCTACCACCACTCGAGCGGACGTAGCCTTCTCAGTCAACTTCCTGGTTCAGTTCTCCCAACAGCCTCACCATAAACACCTTGAGGCTGCACTGCGTGTTTTCCACTATGCATTGTCCACCACACGTGTTGGACTGTGTTACCGCGCTCAGCCTTCTGTGGTGGTAGACGGATACACAGACAGTGACTGGGAACACGACACAGATGCTCGTAGCCGCACCGGGCACATATTTCTTGCCGGAGGGACTGTTGTGTCCTGGAAGAGTGGAAAACAAGGTTTCGTTGCCCGGAGCTCAAGTGAGGCAGAGTACGTGGCACTTGGTGCAGGTACGTGTGAGGCCGTGTGGTTGTCCCGCCTGCTGCAACAGTTGCGTGTTCCCATTCGTTACATCACCTTGCGGTATGACAAGCGAAGTGCAAAAGCAATCGTCGAGCACGATGGCATGCAATCATTCTCGCACAAAGCACATCAACATTGAGCATCACATTGTGCGTGAGCGCATTGTTGCTGGTGAAGTTCAGGTTGTCTGGGTCGATACTCGTCAGCAACGTGCAGAATTTCTTACCAAAGCTCTTCGCAGTGGCATGTTCAAGGCGGCTGTGCATTCTATTGGACTGTTGCGCTCTCCTGATGCTCCTGGTTGACGTGGCTCCTGTTTGTCTCATTGTCTCGTTACGTGCTCCTCATCCAGCGTGTGTGGGCTGTTCGTCCGTGGGTCATGGGGGAGTGTTGGTTATGCTTGTGACACACGCAAATGACCTCTTGACTCTACGCACACACTCACACCGTCACTGCAAGTGAATAATCTGGACTCAAGCTCTCTAGTGCAAAGCTTTGACACAACATGGAACCCACAGTGGTGGCAACACGGTCAAGTTGTCATGTGATAGACATCTCCAACATCAACCCAAAGAGCTTTGCAGTAGTGTTGTTTCTACTACTACTACTACATTCCTGAATGGCACACACATTTGTAGGAGTGCATGCACCACATACATTCCTGAATGGCACACACATTTGTTGTTGTTGTTGTTGTTGTTGTTGTCGAGCCGGTCTGTCAAAGTGCTTGCTCTGTTGCCGTACCCAGACCCTGAGTGCTGGAACTGCTCCTGCCAATGTGCAGAGAGAGAGTACAGTGCAGTGCTGAGAAAATTGATCGTCGATGAGCAGAAAATGACTGTGACGAGCAGTATAGTATGAAGAGGGTGGTTGAATGAGTGCGATGCATAGGGAGTGAAAGCTACAGAGAGAGGTGTGAGAGGAGAGAGGGGGAGAGGAGGACACGGTGTACATCTCAAGACCATACTCCTTAGACCCAATCTCAGCTATAGGCTCGACTACTCCTAGCATAACAGTATTGCTAGGAGCAGGATCCACATCAGAAGATGGTGGTGCTTCCACGTTGTTGACTGGGGCTGAATGCCATCTTGAGCCCCCCATCCGGTTGTAATAGCGCTGACGACGCTCTTCCGCCCAGTTAGGTTAATCGCCGTAGGACTTGCCGGGGTTCTGGTCCAACCATTTTTTGGTAGCACGATGATCGTAGACGTGCAGCTGGTGGTTGCGGTGGCCACACTTCGTCCCTTTGAGGGGACCATGACAGATGGTGTAGGAGCAGGCAATGAAGCAGTTGATCATGCGCTTGTCAGTAGTGGCGGCAATGGTCTCGAAGGAGTTGGTGGCGATGGTAGTCTCACGTGCTTGCTTGGCGACATAGTCTTGTTCTGCTGCCATGAGTTTGGGGCTGATGACGGCAATGGTTAGCTGGTCGATAGGCAGTTGCAAAAGCATCTGATGGATGATATCATACTGACCAGGGAAGCCGGAAATGATGTCGGTGCAGACAACGGCGGGCGGAAGCTTAATCTTCATCTCTTTGAGGTCGCGTGCGATGGTGGTGACGGCAGCGATGTAACTGCCCACGCTGGTGTGGGCGGCAAAGGGGACGCAGAAGAGTGACATGATTTTGATGCCGCAGGCGGTGGAGGTATTGTTGCTGAAGCGATCTTTGAGGGCCTTCCAGACTTCATGGGTCTTGGAGCCGAGGGTGCGCATATCTTCATGCATCTCGGGAGAGGATGTGGTCATGATGGTCATGAGGGCAGTGGTGTTGGCGACCTTCCAGGCGGCACGGGTGATGTTGGATGATGCAGTGGCATTTGGAGGTGTGACAGCAGAGGGAGAAAATGAGGGCCCCACAGGCCAGATAGGGGGAGAGAGGGAAAGGGGTGGACGAGGAGAGAGAGACCCAAGAGCGAGAGCTCTTGGATTTAAGTGGCGGGAAGTACAACACTTAGTCGTGGAGGGGGTCAGGGGCTCTCGAGCATTGTGATGGACGGGGCTCTCAAGAGCTGTGAGGGGCGTGGCTCTCGAGAGCTGTGTGGGAGAGATCGAGGCAAGAGATAAAGATCGAGACGAGCAAAATTAGAAACATTGTTATGGGAACGTTGTTAAGGGAAAAGTCGAGGGCCGAAACATAGAGGACGGAGGACAAGGAGAGAGAGCCGGTTAAGGAGGTGAGGCAGACTGTGCCCACCCCGAGAACGAGGAGCGGGGTACCATCGCCGGTGTAAGATGAAGTGATCACAGAGACAGGACTGAAGGACGTAAACAGCTCACGGACGGGGCACATGTTGTCGGTCGGGGCACCATCGACCACCCGGGACGGGGACACGACGCGCTCAGTGCTGGAGAGGAGACAAGACAATATGCAGTTGTGAGAGGAAAGAGAGGAGAGTGAGAAAGCGTGCACAAGGGAGCGTGGAGAGAAGCGAGAGAAGAGGCGGAAGTAGTGAGCAAGTCAAACAAGAGAGAGGTACCAGCAGGCGGCGGGGCGCCAAGCACATCCTCTGCCAGGATGCGGCGGATGAGGGCGATGATCGCATCCTCTGTGTGGGGAGGGGGCCGCAAGAAGGGGTGGTGGGCAGACGGGGGTGCCAATCGGAGGAGCCTCGGGAAACGCAGCAGGTGGAGGACCACCAGGGGCAACATATGCACGACCGATGCGGAGGTCACTGTTGGAAAAATGACATATTATGGGTCCGCCATGGACTTTGCCACATCTTCCCCCATCGGCCTCCGATTGAAGATCTGACGGCACCGATGGAAAGCTCTCGCCACCAACACTTTACTCTCCAAGTTTTGCTTCCATCCAACGGTTGGATTTGGAGCATTAGGCGAAAGGAACAAGTGGCATAGTTTGTGTTTAAAGTCGGACAGATCTCGGCACTTGTGTTTCTGGAATAAAAAGAACGGGCGACGGAGTGTCGAAGACCACCAGAGAGCCCATCGCCGTTGGATCCCTCGCAGTCAGCTAAGGAGACGACCGCTGGTCGAAGTCACCGCACTGCCGGCCGCTGGATCGATGGCATCCGGAGCGGCCTTGCAGATCCGGCCCTTGCTGGCCGTCGATCCTGTTGAGAGCTCGCACTGTCCATTGCTCGACACCTCCTCACTAGCTCTTGCCATCACATGGAGTCCGGAGCGAGTGAAGACCAAGGACTCGAGTAACCAATCTAAAGGACAGTCACACTGATGCCTTTCAGCGTAGTTGTGTTTAGCGTGGCTAGTACAAATAGACAGGTANGATGGCATCCGGAGCGGCCTTGCAGATCCGGCCCTTGCTGGCCGTCGATCCTGTTGAGAGCTCGCACTGTCCATTGCTCGACACCTCCTCACTAGCTCTTGCCATCACATGGAGTCCGGAGCGAGTGAAGACCAAGGACTCGAGTAACCAATCTAAAGGACAGTCACACTGATGCCTTTCAGCGTAGTTGTGTTTAGCGTGGCTAGTACAAATAGACAGGTAATTTAGCGTGCAGGGAACTTTGTGCACAGTTGTCCGTTTCAGGCTTGCAGCATGCCGTTAGACTGTGCAGGAGATAAGCTAGCAGCCTGAGGCCCTGGTTTGGGCTCTTGACATGTGTACTGAGAGTAGCACTTGGTTTAGTGTTACGGCTGTGTATGTGTAATTGGAGTAGCTGGAGTTTCTGGAGTTAATGGAGTTCTTGGTGGATTCTGTTCAGTGAGAATTTTATCTATGATTCAATTGACCTCTAAGGCTGATCCTATTTTTTCAACATTTGGTATCAGAGCAGGGGCCTTCTTTTCATTTGAATCTGCCTCTCAAAGGTTCTGAGAAGAAGTGTCGCTTCTGCTACACACTCTGGCGCAATTCCCTGAAAATCGGTGTCACCAGCGACCACGACAAGAAGAGCAAGGACAAACCCAATAAAAGGCAATATGACCTCTCTCCAAACGCAAGACAAGCAGACGTGTACTTGGCTCTCATGCTTGAAACCTCTATCAACGGCCACAACAATAACAACACCAACGGCATATGGAGCAGAAGCAGCAGAAATGACTAAAATCCTTACAAGCTGAGTAGTTTGTCCACTCACCGCCTTCCCATTGTCCTCTTGAAAGACGTCAACATTTCCTTGACCCAGATCAGTTTCCACGACAACCAGTTCTTGATTCGTTTTTTTTAAACTGATTCTTGCGTCAAAACCGCCTCTCCCGTATCATCTGGTTCAAGAGTTGCCCGCACACCTCTTGAAAAAAAAATGGCGGACCTCTCAGTTACCTCATCTGGGTCCTCCGGCATCTGTGACCAAGAGCCATCTTATCAGGTGTCTCCTGTTGTTTACGAAAGCGCTCACAATGTCTTTAAGGTACCCCTTCTGGATAACCACGACTACGGCAATTGCCAGATCTGGGCCTTCGACATGAAACTGCTTTTCATGTCAATGGACCTCTGGACCTCTGGGCCCAATGACGTCCCTGATCCGCAAGCAACAGCAATCAGCAATCAGCAGCATACGCCGCCCTTGGGATGCATCTCTCCACCACCTTCAAAGTTTAACTTCGGGAGAACAATCCTCACGATGATCATGCAGTGGCTTGGACCAACATCAAAGACTTTATTCACAAGGAGTCCAAGGCTACTCTGATAACTGCATTAGAACAGTTTGCTGAGCTTCAAATGAACGAGAACGACCACGTTGGTGATTTCATCCTGAAGCTCAAAATTCTTGCTGAGAATTTGGACCGTCTTGGTGAAAGACCTTCTGATGAACATTTTGCCTCAAAGCTTATACATTCTGTTCCTCCTCGACTGAAAGAAGCAGTCGCCTGGATTCACATGATGAAGGATCTCCATCAGAAGGCTTCGGCTCTGGAGTTGAGATATTTCGAACTCAAACTGGGTCTCTTTTGCCAGATCAGAAGAGAGAGCAGCTCCAATATGAAGAAAAACGCCTCCGGAAGAAGTGCACTACCTTTGATGTGCCGCACTTAATTGACAATCTTATTTTTCAAGAGAACATGCAATGGAACACCGGAGCAATGCCACTTTCTCCTGTGTCGTTGCATCCCAACGCCCTGTCTTCGCAACACAAGACCCACAAGAGCTCTTCCAGCAACAATCCCACTGCGGTACCAACCTGCTGGAAGTGCAAAGAGGTTGGGCACGTGCGCTATTTTTGTCCTCAACTAACGCACAAACGCAAACGGGACCAGGAGCCTCAGTCCATCAGTCAGATGCTGGCTCCTCCAACCATCCACAACCTGCCTCCTTCCACCAGGACAAGAGGCGGCAAAGAAATTTCTCCCCATTCTCGCATGACCGTGCCTGCTTCAGCTCTATGTGCGGGTCTCATAAGTGGAGTATTCCCTGGAGACCAACCGTGCCCTCTCTCACCAACAGCGGGCCGGCTTCCTCCCTCAGAACCACTTTCCCCTCCTCCATCGTGTTCTCTTCCAACTCCACCTGCCTCTGCGTCGCCCCCCCGCTTCCACAACGCCTTCACCAACATCGCCAATGTTGTGCGTCGTTTCCTTCCTAGTCGTGTGCATGAGATCTCCGGGCGCCCACCTGAAGGTGAAGAGTGCTCGGGTCCTTGCACACTGTTCATGTGACCATTTTTGGCAGTCTGTGGCGGCAGCTAGTGGGAGGTGGCAGTGACGACGTTCTCTCCCGGGTTGCAACTCGTGGGGGGGGGGGGGAGTCTCTCCTTCCTTGCGTCCTCTCGCCTAGCTCACGGTTTTGTTCCTTGTGCTCACCTCCGTCCCTCTCTCTCTCTCTCTCTCTCTCTCTCTCTCTCTCGGGTCGTCTCCTCCTGTGCCCCCCAAATGAGGCGTTGGCACAGGAAGAGGCCCCCATCCCTCGAGCCATCTCCGCCTGTGCTCCCCTTATGAGGCGATAGCACAGTTGGAGGAATCTTTGGCTCCCCTTCCTCTAATCTCTGTCACTCTGTCGTGTCGTCCCCCGTCCATCACATCTCGTGTCTCCCTGTTCGCTGGACCCTTCTCTTCCATCCCCCGCCCGTATGAGACGCTGAGACGGATGAGGGGGGGAGGGGCTTCCGGCACTCCTGCCGGCTTTCTGCTGCTGTTCTGATTTTTCCCCTACTCTCGTTGCTTGCTCTGCTGATTTCTACGCGCCTAACGCTGATGGTGTTGCACGCTTCTGCTCGCCCCTGCATGCGCGCTCCGACACGCATTTTCAAGCGCTTCGGTCCTCCCTTCACGACGCACGCCAGCGGCAGTCGCAGCTGCCTCCTCTTCGTCCTGTCTCGTCTTGCCTTGTCTCATCCTGTTGTTTTCCTCTTGTTCTCTGTGCTTTCTCTGTTGGGCGATCTCCTCCTGTTCCCCCCAGATGAGGCGTCGGAACAGGTGGAAGTCCCTTTGCCACCATCCCCCTTCTCCCTCCGGTCGAGTCCTCCTGTGCCCCCAAGATGAGGCGTTGGCACAGGTGGAGGTGGCCATGTCCTTCTTCCTCTTGTTCCCTTTCTTCCTTTCTCTTGTCCGTCTCGTTCGCGTTGTCCGTCTCGGCGTTCTTGACTCTCGCGCCACGGTCCTTGCTTCGCAACAAACGTCTCGGCTCATTCTGCACAGGGGGGGGGGGGGGGGGG
>SZWC01005057.1:88951-99548 GCA_023375785.1 Penium margaritaceum | reverse complement strand
GAGGGGGAGAGAGAGAGAGAGAGAGAGAGAGAGAGAGAAAGAGAGAGAGAGAGAGAGAGAGAGAGAGAGTAGAGAGAGAGAGGGAGTGAGAGAGAGTGGGAGGGGAGCGAAACAAAAGGCCGGGACGAGACCCAAGGGGGGGGTAAATCCTAGAACGCCCTAAGGGCGGGGCCAAGAGGCTGCAAAGGGCCGACAGGCCGTTTAGGGGCAGACGGTGTCAGAATATTGCAGGTGCTGCTCTTGAGTGGACGCGGTCACACAGAAGAGCGTTGTGGTTCAGGAAAGCAATACCAGCAGAATGGAAACAGCGACGAAAAGCGGAGCGGAGAATGCAAGAAGGTGCAGGAATGTGTTCTGGGCGCAGCACCGAAGGTGCGAGCACTGAGGATCAGGTTTCCTGAGTGGACGCAGCACTTGTGGAGAGAAGGATGGAAGCTTCGTCAAAGGTTCAGGCGTTGCTGATGTAAGAACGAAGTGAGCGAAAAGAGACTGGGCGAAGTGCAAGAGCAGGGGCGCTGAGAGGCAATAAGGAGAGAATGGACTAGAGACGGACCAGAGGGCAAGCCTGATGAGGATTCCAATGGATTACTTTCTCTATGGAGTACAAGCAATACAAATAGGTAATGTCCTAGCCTAGCGCGCTTCGTCGAGCGGGCACAAGAGTGAAGTGGCGACTCAGGCAGGGGAGAGGGAGGAGCGCCACGAGACTAAGATTCGGCTTTGCTAGCCGTACGCATAGAGGAGTGACGTCCGCAGGAGTGATCACCGCAGGTCCGTTTGCCTTGACCATTGTTGCACGAAACCATTGACTTGGTGTTGGCGAGGTTCGCACGATGATCGGTCATGACACCGTTTTGACTTTGGTCGTATTTCTCCGGAGATGAACCTGCGCAGTCACTCTTCATTTTCTCAGTAGCTGCACCCCTTGAAGCGATCTTCGAGATAATGTCCGACACCCCTCTTAGATCAGAAGAGGGGTGCAAACCTTGAAGGGTAGACTTGGGATTCCTGCTTCTGTACGGCCACAGTACAGAGGACGTTTGGGAGGTTTTGGAGGCGGTGGACGCCTCAGCACCAGGTTTTAGAGAGAGGAGAGAAAACCTGGGCGGTGCAGGAGTGCTTGGGCGGAGGCCGTTTGTGCAGTGGAGGAAGAAGCATCCGTGGAGGGCTGAGTACAGGTTGTCAGTAGTGTGGGGATGAGTACAGGTTTCAGTGGGTGCGCTGTGAGTCACTTCAGGCTTGTAGTAAGAGGCAGAACAGTTCCGATCACACACCCATATTGCTCTTGGACTCAGGCCGTACTTGGGATTTTGCAGGTTGTGAGCTGTGACAATTGTGTGGAGGCAAACCCTCCATATTTGAGAGGTCATATGGTGCTTTCGCATGAAGTGATCTGCCTCCTTCAGAAGGCAACTGGCGAGGTTTTTTCTCTGAGCAGGGGCTGCGGTGAGCAGTGTTCCATTGTTCAAGCAGTAATCAGTAAGAAATGTGTGCCGTTGATGTCATCAAGCTGCTTCTGCTGCTGGACCCAGGAGTGCCCTTAGGCACAGACGTGACCATTGCATGAATCTCTATAACTTTCTATGACTCTCAGTGATGCGGTAGAAGCTAGGACCCGTACACTCTCACTGCCGTGCCCTACTTCATATTGCCTTGCCTTGCATGTGATGGGGGAGTTGCATATTTCCCGGGTGCTGATCCTCAGGGGGCCACCGTACCGGTTCTGTCCGTGCATCGGTGAGTAGCCGCCATCGGTTAATTCCGAGTGGTCGGGCTCGACCCCCGGGTGGCGGTCCTCATCCACTCGAGCTCGTCGCTCGAGGTGGGTGAGGGCTCACCGATTCTAGGTTCGCTCGCTCCCCCTCCTCTCACTTGTCTTGGTTAAGTGTGAAAGTTTCGAAGGCAAGCTTACCGCATCCATGGCGTATCTCACGCACTGTTGCCTGTTGCCCTCACCCGCCCCGTACACCACAGGCTAACCAAGCACCATCCTAGCAACTACTGGTATCAGAGCAACGTGGATCCACTCCCGTCGCTCGTCGATCTTGGACCCCTCGAATCTTCGTGTGGCCCACAGATTTCGTGAACCGTGCAACCGGCAATCCGTCCCTCCGGCCGTCTCTTCCGTCTGCAGCACAGCTAGGAGCTGCTACCTTCCGTCCAAGTTAGTACACCCAGCACCCGTTCTCGCTACTCGTCTCGACTCTCCGAGACCCGCAGGTGTTCTTTCGGCCGCCCGCTCACGTTCGACGGTTCTCGGTGACCTCAACGACTCGCACTCTCCCGGCGCTTGGCCTCACCCGCAACTCCACTCAGCTGCTCTCCACGCTCCCTGCAGTTACTCTTGGCTGCCCTCGACTATATGCGGCTGTCCATGACTCTCGGATACCCTTCTCTCTCTCTCCCCTCTCGGGCTCTCCTCAACCCTAGAGTTTTTTCTCCCAGCTGCTCTCTTGTATGCTGCAGCACTCTCTGCCATCCTCGGCTGCTCTTGCTCACTCTGCGCTCTCTCCTGCACTGCTGCCAGCTGCTCTCTGCCGCTAACTGCTCTTTGTTGCTGCCATCCATTCTCTTGAAGGTGACAGCCTCTTGTCGGATGCCCAGCCTGACATTCTACACCGACACCGCACCGTAGAGTATCTTTTCCCTCTTCCTGTCGGAGCCTGATACCCCATTCTCTCAACCTTGGCTGCTTCTGCAACCACAGCAGGCACCCTAGATTCGCCACCCCTTGACGGGCCACCGGACGAGGAGCTTGATTCCCCTCGCACTGCAGCCCGACACGCAGACGACGGGTGGGAGGACCCTCGGGACTACGACCCTCCTACGCCACTCGACAACGACACCCCACTCTGGTTTTGCATGCTCGACTCCAACTACTGGCGAGACGATGTAGAGAGAGCGGCAGCGGCACGCGAGGAAGAGATCAACCGTCAAGTCTATACCACGGACGACTTACCTCCGTCGCCTCCTCGTCCTTCAACCATGCAACCTCCCACTGGGTCTGCACCCTCCACAGCTGCCTCTACAGCCAACACAACCACCAGTCCTTCTCCTGCTGCTGCTGCATCTGCTGAGCCACCTCCAGCACCAGAGGTGCCAGGCGTCATCCCTGTACTCCCGGTCCACACCGACTCCATCGGCCTCGCAGGGGTCATTCTCGACACAGCTGCAGGAGCTGTAGTAACCTTTGCTGCAACTGCTCGTGCCTACAGGGCCCCTACTCAGACAGCTGTGGGTCGTGCGGCTGACGCCTACGCACACGCCGCAGCTTCCCTCACACTGCTCGCCGCTGCCGCTGCGAACATTGCCACACATGTCACAGCAGCAGCAGCCTCTGTCGCCACTACTGCATCATCCGCAGCTGACGCCACCTCGGCTGCCATCGGCTCCATCCGAGCGTCCACAACAACAGCTGTTCTGACACCCACTCGTGCTCCACGCGAGCTCACCTCAGGGGTGCTCGTTGCCTCTGCATCTGCGGCCGTGGTAGGAGCATCTGTCACCGGCCTCCTGTGCCTGACTGTAGCAGTTGCAGGGTGGGTGGCAGTTCTCTCCTCCTCAGCCGCGGCAGTGGTGGCTCCCCTCTTACTCTGCTGCCTCGTCATTAGCTCGGTGAGACCACTCTAGTTTTTTACTTCACTCTCCCTCTCCCAGTGTACCTGTGAATTCATCCTCTCTCGCATGCTCTTGTCTTTCCACCATGCCTGGACCAGAGGACAAGCTAGAGGCTCTCCAGGCTGCCTTTAGCGAGGCACAGGCTGAGCGTCGCAAGGCAGAGGATGAGCTTGAACGTGAGCGTGACGCACAGCAGGAGTTAGCTGCCACAGTAGCTACATTAGTTATAGAGCGCCTTCGTTCTGTTCCAGTGTTTGCTGCAGCTCTCCCTGCTGACCAATCAGGGTCCACAGACTCGTCAGTGCCACCTGCTGGTGGCATTGCCAACGCCTCCTCTCCTTCTCTCTCAGCTGAGGGAGCCTCAGCTCGGGCTCTCCCACCAGCGCTGCAGAAAGATTTCGAGACCCCGCCACCTTAATTCACTTCGAGGCTCACCTTCACCTCCTGGGAGACGCGCTTCAGTGCGTGGGCCCAGGGTGAACTGCTGTGGGAATACTACTCGCCTGCCAAGGCGCCCTTTGTACCTCAGCCGGCTGAGGCTGCCCGCGCTGTCCGGGCCCTCATCAGCGCCGGCCCCGAAAATCTTCTGGATGACATCGGTACGTACAACGCCGATCCCACCCGAGGCATCAGTGCAGATCCAGTCGGTGCCTATGCGCTCATCCGCCGCCGCAAGACAGTAACTGGGCATGCCGCCCAGAGCGCTCTCACTGTTCAGTTCAATACACTGCAGATGCGGACGGACGAGACTGCAGACGAATACTGGGCCCGCAGTCTGCGGCTCCTGCGTGACCTGGAAAAGGCTGCACCAGGCCCTCTCTCCGCCTGCCTCTCCATTGTTGCTGGTCTCATTCCTGAGCTGTCGGACCTGTATCTCCATGTCTCTCAGGCAGAACTTGAGCGCCTTGCATCGTCCCCTGTCCCTGCTGATGCTCCGCCGGGCATTGGTCTTCTCTTTGACTTCACTGCTGCTCGTCTCACCGACTGGTGGAATGCTCTTCAGAATCAACGCATGCATCGTGCAGCCATTGCAGCTGTCACCACCTCCTCACCATCCTCTTCCGCTGCAGCATCCTCCACTTCCTCTTCTACTCAAGCTTCGGCCCACTCCACTCAGGCTGCCACCCGTGGAGGAGGCAGTGGCTCCGGCCCCGGCCGCGGTGGGGGTCGTCAAGGCAAAGGCCGTGGGGGTGGTCGCGGAGGCAAAGGCTCTACTCCTCCTGTCACAGACGTCACCTGCTGGAACTGTGGCGCCACTGGTCACTCTGCGCCCAAGTGTCCTGCTCCACGTGATGATGCGCGCCTTGCCTTCTCCATGCGTGCTCACTGGGCGCGCACCGGCGTCACAGCCTCTTCTGCCGCTGTCACCGTGACCGTTTCCTCTTCCTCCTCCTCCTCCTCTGCCTCGGCCTTGGCTACTACTCTTGCCCCTCTCCAACAGCCGCCGCCAGCTTCTAGCACTTGGGGCTGGGTGCCACCACCTTCCGGCCCTTCCTACTACAGGCCCCCATCCTCACACTACTCTGTCCCTCATCGGGGTCGGGACGATGGTCACTACTCCGACCGCTCGTCTGACCGCTCCTCCGACTGCTCCTCTGATCGCCGGGACGAAGAGCGTGCTCTTGAGCGTCGGCTGGCCGAGCTTCTTCATCTTCGCTCTCAGGGAGGTGAGAGTGTGAGTGGCCAGTCCCGTGTTTCTGTCTGTGAGTCGGATGCCACTCTTCGTGGCTCATCCTCTGGGGTTGTTCAAGGGGACCTGCCTGATGATCGTGCCTGGATTGAGGACTGGCAGTCACACACGTTACCCTCCCGCCTTGGTTCTTGCTCTCCCTCCTCTGCTCGTGGAACTGTGGCTGTCTGTTTGGCTCTCCCCTCTACTCGTGCGTCTCCCGACCTCTGGATCATTGATTCTGGGGCCACGCATCACATGACCTCTTGTCGTTCCTCCTTTGTGTCTCTCGGGCCTGTTCAGTCTGTCCGTTCTGTCCGTACTGGCTCCGGCCAACTTCTCCCTGTCCAAGGTGTTGGTGTCGTCCGTTTTGTTGGCCCTGGCGGGACAGTCTACCTTCCTGACGTTCTGTACGTCCCTGACCTTGAGGTCAGTCTTCTCTCTGTTACCACCCTTGACGATCAGGGCATGGACTTCTCATCCAGCCGCGGCCTTGCATCCATCTCCCTTCGTTCCTCTGGCCATGTCGTCCTGCGTGGTGTGCGCTGTGATTGCCTGTTCCGTGTGCCCCTCACGTTTTCCACGTCTTCCGCTGCCTCTGCGTTTGTTCACGTGGCTCCTTTGTTGTCACCAGCTCATGCAGATCTCCTGCATCGCCGTCTCTGTCACATTCACACTGCTGCGATTTAGCACCTTCTGCACCTTCAGCCTGCACACGGTCTTGACCCTGCCACTTTCTCTCCTCCCTGCTCCTCTACCTGCCTTGACTGTGCCAGTGGCAAGATGCACCGCTCACCCTTCTCCACGTCTGAGTCCACTACCTCCCATCCCCTCGACCTCGTACATGCCGACATCATGGGTCCATTGCCCCATGACTTCCTTGGGGGTCTTGGTCGTTACGTCCTGTGTCTCACTGATGACTACTCTTGCTATCGCTGGGTTTTTGACCTGCGGCACAAGAGTGAGGTCACTGACGTCATTGAGTCCTGGCTCCCACAGGCCGAGTGGGCTTGCCTCCGGTCCTTGCACGTGTTTCGTAGCGACCGTGGTGGTGAATTCTTTGGCCCCACATCTCGCTTCCTTGAGTCCCGTGGCGTCCGCCTTGAGTTCTCTGCTCCTTACACCCCGTAGCAAAATGGAGTGTCAGAACGCTGGAACCGCACTCTTGCGGATGGGGTTCGCTCCCTGCTCTCTGCCTCTGGTCAGTCTCCTCTCTTTGCTTTTGAGGCCATGTCCTACATGACCTGGGTCTGGAACCGCATTCCCCATGGCCCCCTTCCTCGCACTGTTACTCCTTTTGAACGATGGACTGGTCAACGTGCTGACCTTCGTCTTGCACTTGTGTGGGGTTGCCTTGCATCCGTCTGGGTGCCGGCTGAACAGCGCGATGGGAAACTATCCCCCCGTGGTCGTCTATGCGTCTTCCTTGGTGTCTCCCCTTTCTCCAAGACGTGGCGTTTCTGGGATCCCTCCCATTGCCGCGTCATTGAGTCACGTGACGCCCTCTTCTTTGAACACTTGTTTGAGCGTGACACCGCCCGCTTTGGTGGGTCCTCCTCTCCGCCTGTTCGGGGTGGGGGTGGTTCTCTGCCCTCTGAGCCTGCTGGTCTCCCCTCGGTGCGTCCCTCGGACCCCACTGCCTCCTCCTCTGCTGAGCAGAGCACCCCCTTGTCTGAGTCCCTCTCTCCGGTGTCCTCTTCCTCTCCTGCTCCTGTGTCCTCTCCCAGTCCAGCTCCTGGCACTCCCACTGCTGTCTCTCCCGCAGCATCATCCTCTACCTCCCCTCTTGGTGCTGTCTCACCGCCTGCCCCTATTGAGCCAGCGCTTGACTCATCGCCACCTCCCTCCTCCCTCGCGCCTCCTCCTTCCTCTGCGCGTGCTCCGTCCATTCCTCCAGTCTCACCCTACACGCGAGGTGGGCGTCTCAGGGCTCTTCCCTCCCAGTCTTACCCTGTCATCTCCGGTGACCCTGGTCTACGTGCTCTTGGTCTCGCCACCTCTGGTCTGTCAGCAGCAGCATCTGTCATTCATCCCAGCACCGCACTTGGCTACTCTCTTGTCGAACAAGAGTTCCACTCTGCCTTGTCGTCCTCGGTCGCAGGGTATGTTGCCTCGTGCTTTGCTGCTGCTGGCCTCTCCCCTCTTCCTCCTGAACCGCTGACGGTACAGGCAGCCCGCACAGCCTCCGACTCTCCGTTGTGGGAGTAGGCCATGAAGGCCGAACTCGATGCACTGTCTGAGCACGGTATCTACGAGCTTGTTGACCTCCCACCGGGCCGCAAGGCCGTTGCTGCCAAGTGGGTGTATCGCCGGAAGCTGAATCCTGACAACACGGTTGAGCGGTACAAGGCTCGTCTCACTGCCAAGGGTTTTTCACAGATTCCTGGTATTGACTTTGATGAGACCTTTGCTCCCGTCGGTCGCTATACCACAGCCAGGGCTCTTCTTAGCCTTGTCGCTCAGCATGACTGGGAGCTTGAGCAGATGGATGTCAACAATGCCTTTCTGCATGGCAAACTGGATGTAGAAATCTACATGGTGCAGCCACTCGGCTTCACTGATGGCACTAACCGGGTTTGGCGCTTGCGCAAGGCCCTCTATGGCCTCAAACAGTCCCTACGGTGTTGGAACAAAGAGATCACTGCCACCCTTGAAAAGGGTGGCTATAAGCGAAGTGTCGTGGACCCGGCACTGTTTCTTGGTCCCCCCACCAAACCACTTGTCGCCATTCTCGTGTACGTGGATGACCTTCTCATTGCCTCTCCCGATGCTGCAGCTGTGACAACAGCCAAGTCCTTGCTACAGGCAGCATACAAAATGAAGGATCTTGGTCCAGCTCGTGTCTTTCTAGGCATGGAGCTGGAGCGCGACCGTGCACGTCGCGTCTTGCATGTGCATCAGGCTGCATACATACATAGCCTGGGGGAGCGCTTCACACCACTCCTCACGTCCATCCCCACAGCGTCCACGCCCATGACTCCAGCTGGTCAGTCCCTCCTCAAGTCACAGGAACTCTCAAACCTGGGGGAGCCGGTTGATGTCACGGACTACTTACGTGTCATTGGCTCTCTGATGTACCTTGCTACGACCACGCGTGCAGACGTGGCCTTTGCTGTGAACTTTCTGTCCCAGTTCTCTCAGTGCCCTCGCGAGCGTCACCTCGAGGCGGCATTGCGAGTGGTGCGGTACGTCCTTTCTACCCCCCGTGTCGGGCTGCACTTTCGTGCACAGCCCTCAGTCGTAGTGGACGGCTTCACGGACAGTGACTGGGCGCGTGATTCTGATGCTCGCAGCCACACAGGGTACATCTTTCTAGTTGGTGGCACTGCCGTCTCCTGGAAGAGTGGCAAGCAAGGATGTGTAGCACACAGCACCGCTGAGGCTGAGTATGTTGCGTTGGGTGCAGGCACGTGTGAGGCTGTCTGGCTGTGTTGCCTGCTGCAACAACTACGTGTTCCTATCCGTTGTATCACTCTGCGCTGTGGCAACCAAAGCACAAAGGCCATTGCTGAAAACAGTGGCATGCATCACTCACGCACTAAGCACATCAATGTGGAGCATCACTTTGTTCGCGAATGCATTGCCGCTGGCATCGTCCAAGTCACATGGGTGGATACACGATCACAGAGAGCTGACTTTCTCACTAAAGCCCTCAGTTGCAATGTCTTCAAGGGTGCCATTCACTCTGTGGGTCTCATCAGTCCGCACGTTCCCGGTTGATGGTCAGTGTCGTCTCTTTCTCGTTCCTTGTGATCACCTCTTGTGATTCTTTCGTATGTGTGTGGGTTGCTTGTCTGCGGGGCATGGGGGAGTGTTGAAGTTCGTTGGCCACTCACAACTCTGTGCCCTCTTGTCTCTCACACTCTGCACACACTCTGTACAGATTAAGTGACAATGGTCCCACCTGGGGAAGCGTCCGATGTGCCCATCATGGTTGGAGCCGTTGACGTCATCAAGCTGCTTCTGTTGCTGGACCCAGGAGTGCCCTTAGGCACAGACGTGACCATTGCATGAATCTCTATAACCTTCTATGACTCTCAGTGATGCGGTAGAAGCTAGGGCCCGTACACTCTCACAGTCGTGCCCTACTTCATATTGCCTTGCCTTGCATGTGATGGAAAGTTGCATATTTCCCGGGTGCTGATCCTCAGGGGGCCACCGTGCCGGTTCTGTCCGTGCATCGGTGAGTAGCCGCCATCGGTTAATTCCGAGTGGTCGGGCTCGACCCCCGGGTGTTGTGATTTGTGCCGTTTCTGTACAGTTTACTGTGACCACTCGGCCGTGTCCATACTCGTGCAGATCCCTGAGGCAGGCGGCCCTGGTGACACCGGCGCGACGACAGGCGGCGGCCTACTCGTCTGGAGCTGACCGACCACTGTTCCAGAGCCCCAGATGTCACCGGGACTCCTTGCTGTGCCTTCTACGTCTTGCAGGCGCCTTTCGGCGGACTGGGCATGAGACCCATTTGCATGTTTTTGCATTATATACTCGCTGTCAGTCGATGGATGCATGCATGTGACCAGTCGTTGCGTGCGTCTTTTGATTCTGCACGTCTAGGTCCAGACGGCGCAGGATTCCGACATGTGTGCGTAGAGTTACGGCCAAAACAGTGGTTTTGGGCCGGTTTTAGGACAGCTCTTGGACTGCCGCGTGCGACACCCGCTGTGCGCCGCGGCAGGTATTTATGCCCTGGACCTGTCATTTGTCATTTCTCTCTGCATTTACTAAGCTATTGAAGCTTATGAGACTTTGCGCGTCTCCCTAGCCTGATCCTTGCTGTTTCTTGCACCTGCCTGCTTGCTAGTGCATCAGCTGACTGGACAGTGTCGCCACGTCAGCAGCAGCAAGGCTAGGAAGCTTCCTAGCAGTTTCTTATGGTATCAGAGCAGTGAGACAGATCTCACCGAGCTGCGCAGCAGAGACGCAGCAGAACAGCAGCAGTGAGAGTCACCGCTGCAGAAGATCTTCTGGGACCCGTTGGAGAAGGTCGACCGTCAACGTGAGACAGCAGCTGCAGAGACAGCAGCAGCGACTCGTACCACCACGCAGAGAGGCGTGGCGGCGGCGGTGCTCGCAGTCCTCCTCCCACAGCCGCAGCAGCTGAGTAGCAGCAGCAGCGCAGCAGCCACAGCCGCAGGAGCAGCGCTACAGCAGCCGCAGCAGCAGCAGCGCAGCAGCAGCGGCGGGAGTAGCAGCGCAGCAGCCGCAGCGGCGGCGGCGGCAACAGCAGCCGCAGCGGCAGCAGCAGCACCAGCAGCCGCAGCGCAGCTGCAGCAGCAGAAGCAGCAGCGGCAGCGGCGGCAGCAGCGG
>SZWC01005057.1:19432-37969 GCA_023375785.1 Penium margaritaceum | reverse complement strand
CCCCCCCCCCCCCCAGCCCCCCACATCCCACCCTCGTCCCATGCCCTCCATGTGAAGTCGGCGCGCCGCACGCTACCCACCCGGTCAGTCCATCGGCCAGTAGGATAGCAGCCAGCAAGGTGCGGAGAACGTGAGAGTGTTCGAACCCAATAGGTTGAGCTACTTTATCATCCTTTTGTGCACTTGGGCGGAAAGCCCATGTACCCCTCGTTTCGGACAATAAGCCCCATCCGCCCCTCCGCCGGAACGATATACCACATCCACCCCTCCGTCAGAACAATGGGCCTTCTACAAGGACGCAAGTTTTAAGGCGTAGAAGATAAACGATATAACCCTTTCGTTTTTCGAAAGGTAGCATGTCGACGTCACATGGATTTGGCGTCCACATGCTGTTGTCACATTTTTCTACCCAATTATAACAACAGGGGAGTGACCATATACCCACAGAATTCTTGATATCTATCGCCATATCCACGTTTCGCACATTAACCACGCCATATCCAATTTCGAAACTTTTTGCTTCTTTATCAACGCTATATCCAGCGAGCATGCAAAAAAGTAAGCTATATCCGAATGTACACGCTATGTTGACGTCGCATGCCATCCAGCGACAACATGCTGACGTCGTCAGACATGAGATAAATGTCACAAACCCCTCTATGAGGTGTTTGTGACTTTTCTCGCAAAGGTTTGCGATATTTTTAGTGGGGAGGTCCGAAACACCCCATGCGTTGAAAGGGAACCTGCAAGGCCCCGCTACTGCGGGGCCCAGCAAGAGCCCGTGCAAAAATAAAACCCTAAAACCCCGAGTGTAACTTGAGGTAGGGTTTGAAAGCGGTTTGGAGAAAAATGTGTTTGCTTCTCAAAAAACAAATTTGAAAAAGGCGTTTTCCCTCGATCGTGATCCAGCGATTTGCCTTTTTTTCTACTCGCAAACCCCCATTCGTGGATTTGTGGTTTTATGTTTGCGTGGGCTCCGCCCGTACAAACATAGAAAGCCCTAAATCAGCAAATGGGGGTTTGCAAGTAGAAAAACAAATATGAGAAGAAGGCAAATCGCTCGATCGCAATTCTCGCCAGGGGGCGGGGAAGGAGGGGGGAAGGGGAGCGAGGCGACGGGGGTGACACATCATCCCCCTCGCTTCGCTCGATCGACGACTTCAATCGCCGATCGGGCATGGCCATAAAAATGGATATGGCGTGGTTTATATTTAAGTTACGGATATCTCAGGCTTTTTTGGACGTTTGTGCGGATATATTAGCCATTTCACCGTTATATAACAAACTCCTTCATAGAAGGGTTCGTGATTTTTTGTAAGTGTTTTGCGGGGAGTTTGCATGGGGGGTCCAAGACTCCCCTGTTGTGATTTGTGACGCTCCTATCGACCTGTACAGTTTACTGTGACCACTCGGTCGTGTCCATACTCGTGCAGATTCCTGATGCGGACCCCGGCCGTACCGGTGCGTCATCCGGTGGCGGACTACCATCTTGGAGCTGATCGACAGCCGTTCCAGAGCTCTAGACGCTACCCGGGACCTCCTGCAGTTTTTCTGTAGCACGCAGGACTTTATCGGTGGACTGGCCGTGGGCCCGATTTGCATGTGTTTGCATTGTGTGTCCACCATTCGATGCCGGATGCATGCATGTGACCAGTCATAGCGTCCGGCTTGTGTTTCTGCACCTCTAGGTTCAGACGGCGTAGCGTTCTGACATGTGTGCGCAGAGTTACGGCCAAAACAGTGGTTTTGGGCCGGTTTTAGGACAGATCTTGCACTGCCGCGTGCGACACCCGCCGTGCGCCGCGACAGGTACTTATGCCATGGACCTATCATTTTCATTTCTCTCTACAAATGCTATTAAAGCATTCTGACACTTTGCCTTTGTGTCGCCTAGCCAAACCCTTGCCGTTGTGTGCACGACTTCTGACTGTCGTCACCGTCTGACCAGGCACTGACGCCTAGTCAGCGACGGTGTCGCTAGGATGCTTCCACACATTTTCTCATGGTATCAGAGCGGCGAGACCTCTCTCGCTGAGCTGCGCCGCAGAGACGCATCACCGGCAGCAGCAGTGAGAGCCACCGCCGTCGCCGTATCCCGGGACTCGTTGCAGCCGTTTTCAGCAGCGACATCACCACGTAGTCCCGTCCACCTCACCCGGTGAGCTGTGGCAGTCTCCAGCTCCAGCAGCCAAGCCAAGCAGCAGCAGCAGCACCGGATGGCAGCAGCAGTCGTTTCTGGCTGGGCATTCTGACAAAAAGAAAAAGGGGAAGCAGCTCGCAGCAGCAGCTCGCTCGCAGCAGCAGCTCGCAGCGCGAAGCGGCGGCTGCGAGCAGCAGCAGCGCGTAGCAGAAGCAGCAGCGAGCAGCGGCAGCGACAGCGAGCAGCACCAGCGGCAGCATCAGCCGCGGGCAGCAGCAGCAGTGCGGCGACAGCAGCAACAGCATTGCGCGCGCTGCAGTGCCAGTAGCAACAGTAGCAGCAGCAGCATTGCAGCAGCAACAGCAGCATTGCAGCAGCAGCAGCAGCTACAGCCGCGGAGCAGCAGCAGCAGCGGCCGCAGCGGCAGTAGTGCTGTGCAGCAGCAGCCACGACTGCTGTGCTGCGCAGCAGTGCTGCGCAGATCTGCGCAGCAAAGCTGCGCAGACGCACAGACTCTGCACAGCTGCGTAGATTCTACGCAGCTGCGCAGCCACGCAAGGGGGTGACGAGGTTCTCCCTTGGTCGCGGAGCGGCTGCACGCTTGCGCAGAACCGCGAAAGAAAAAAAACAAAATAAAATAAAGGGGGGGAGTCAAGCTGATGTCAGCATTTTTGCTTGCTGACGTCATCAGGTCATGTAGACGTCAGCAACCGCCTGCTGACGTCAGCACCATAGCCAAATTTTTGGTCGGACAGTCAAAAATTGCCAGCGTCTTAACTCCTCGAGAAACGCTGACACTTTTGCAATCTGACAAACCTGACCTGTCTACCCATACTGAGAGGCGACATGGACTCGTCGGACAACAAGGGGAAGGCGACAGATAATCCCTCCACCTCCTCTTCTGGTGTCCTGAGCCCACGCTCGCAGGCCATTGAGGACCTGCGGAGCCAGCAGGTTGAGATGCGTCACCTACAGCGGGAGCAGACTGATGCCATCCGTACGCTGACTGAGCTTCTGCGTAGCCAGTCCACAGTCCCACGGCAGGTTTCCGCGGGAGCCGCCGGCGTCGCGGTCTCTACACAGCAGTCGGCTCAGGCACCCGTTACAGGAGCTCGACCTGATCCACTCACCCGTATGCTGACTGAGCTTCTGCGTGGCCAGTCCAGAGTCCCACGGCAGGTTTCCGAGGAAGCTGCCGGCGTCGCGTTCTCTACACAGCAGTCGGCTCGACCTGACCCACCACCTTCTGACCTCCAGGATGATGAGCCATTCATGCCAGGCATGACAGACGACTCCCCGGATCATGAGATTCGAGTTCTTCAGGAGCGCCTTCGTCAGCTGCAGACGGGGACCAGATCTCCTTGGATTCCTACGGTGCGACCGTCACCCGACTATCCCGGTGAGTATCCCCTTCCAGGAGTCTTCCCCGTCTCTTGTCCTCCTTTGCCTGCGGTCGCCCTCCCCACGGAGCGGCAACCCAAGGACTTTGAGACACCACCTCCACGGTACATCACTGAGGACGGCTTCGACTGCTGGGAGATCCTCTTTCAGGTTTGGGCTACTTCAGAGGGCGTGTGGCCCTACTACCACAGCCCGTATCAGCATACAGACCCAGCACAGGTGCTGATAGCAGCCAGGGCGATGCGCGGCCTCCTCTATGCCATGCCACGCGAGACCGTCGTCGACTTCCGNCTTGTCCTCCTTTGCCTGCGGTCGCCCTCCCCACGGAGCGGCAACCCAAGGACTTTGAGACACCACCTCCACGGTACATCACTGAGGACGGCTTCGACTGCTGGGAGATCCTCTTTCAGGTTTGGGCTACTTCAGAGGGCGTGTGGCCCTACTACCACAGCCCGTATCAGCATACAGACCCAGCACAGGTGCTGATAGCAGCCAGGGCGATGCGCGGCCTCCTCTATGCCATGCCACGCGAGACCGTCGTCAACTTCCGTCCCTTCCTTAGCGAGCCCGGCACAGGAACCGGCGCCGATCCACGCGGAGGTTGGGATCTGGCCCTATCCCTGCTGGCCGCAGAGACGCACGCCACCCGTGCAGCACACATTCGTGCCTTCCACTCTCTCCGTCAAGGGCCTGGTGAGCCTGCAGCCGATTACTGGCGACACGCCATGCGCATCTACACGCGTCTTGGGACCTCCGCAGGCACACAACTGTGGGCGCTCCGTACGATGATGCTCGAAGTTTGCCATGAGTATACTGACATATTCACACAGTACAACGACGCCATCCTTGAGCCCTTCTCAGCCACTCTGCAGCTTCTCCCTTGGGCGCATCAGCTCTTCCTCCAGGTGACTTCAGCCCGCGAGGCAGCCGTGGCCCATCAGGAGACTTCCCTTGCTGCAGCATTCGTCGCATCACCGCCATCATCCCTTCTGCAGTCTCCTTCTTCATCGTCCATCACGTCCTCGTCTTCCTCCTCCTCTTTGGCCCCGCCCACACCCACTCAGACACAGGGTGTTGCAACAGCAGCTCAGGGGAAGAAGAAGAAGGGGAAGCGGGGACCAGGTCAGCAGCAGTCACAGCAGCAGTCGTCCTCCAGTGGTAGCAGTGGACGTTCCGTTCACTGCTACAACTGCGGAGGCGCCCATCGCTACACCGAGTGCCAGCAGCCACTCGACTGGGCGCGGATTACTCGAGGGCTCCAGGCTGCACACGCCCTCCGTTCCGCATCCAGCACGTCAGCCTCGCCTTCCTGGGCACCAGCGATTGCTTCATCGCCGTCTGTGTCATGTGGGCTCCGACACTGTGTCGAAGCTCATTCGGACACAGCCCGCTCTCAGTCTTGATACGGCTTCTTTCGAGAAGCCGTCCAAGACCGATTGTCTCTTCTGCGCCCAGGGTAAGATGCATAGCTGCACCTACCCTGACTCACGTTCTCGCGCACTTCGCCCTCTCGAGTTAATCCATTCGGACCTTCTTGGCCCTCTTCCTGTCGAGTCTATGTCCGATAGGGGCCGATACGTCCTGATTCTGACTGATGACTTCACCCGGATGCGGTTAGTCTACAGCCTGCGCCAGAATAGTGACGCCGCTCTCGTGGTTCACCTCTGGCTAGTGATGGCTGAGCGTCAGTCCCGCCACACGCTCACACCTTCCGATCGGATCGTGGCGGCGAGTTTCTAGGTGAGATGGATAGCTTCTTCGCTGAGCACGGGATATTTCACCAGGTCTCTGTTCCTGCTACTCCTCAGCAGAACGGTGTTTCTGAGCGTTGGAACCGCACCATGGAGGATGCGATTCGCGCTATGCGGTCTAAGTGCGGTCTCCCAGAGTCCTTCGCTTTTGAGGGCTTTGCCTACATGACTTGGGTCTGGAACTGCCTCCTGCACGGTCCTCTTCCGGACCACGTTACACCGTATGAGCTCTGGTTCGGCCATCGTGCTGACCTTCGTCTCGCTCGCGTCTGGGGGTCCTTGGCTTCCGTGTGGTACACCGAGGACCAGCAGGGGTCCAAGGTCTCACCGCGGGGTCGCTTGTGTGCCTTCGTCGGCATCTCCCCGCGATCGAAGGCCTGGNCTCCCGCACGGTCCTCTTCCGGACCACGTTACACCGTATGAGCTCTGGTTCGGCCATCGTGCTGACCTTCGTCTCGCTCGCGTCTGGGGGTCCTTGGCTTCCGTGTGGTACACCGAGGACCAGCAGGGGTCCAAGGTCTCACCGCCGGGTCGCCTGTGTGCCTTCGTCGCCATCTCCCCGCGATCGAAGGCCTGGCGATTTTGGGACCCTACTCGCCGTCGCATTGTTGAGTCACGCGACACACTCTTCTTTGAGTCCCTCACCTACCGTGATCTGATGTCGATTACGTCGCTGTCTTTCACGCACGTCCCTACGTGTGAGGTTTCTCGCGGATGGGGGAGTCTTCGCCTGCGAGCACCCCTCGTCAGGCTGATGTGTCCGTTCGAACTCCCTCCACTTCACGGTCTCCGGCTCTTGATGACCCAGCGATCATTGCTGTCGGCCCAGAGACCTCTCCAGCACCACCGGCTTCTATCCCGGTTCCCTCGCCTCCCTCTGATACCCATGATCCTACACCTGTGCGTACTCCTGTGTCGGCCGGCACTCCTCCCTCTGTGTGTGGTCCTGCCTCACCTGTCCCTACTGTCACATCGATTCCCGTGTCTCCCACACACGCCTCTCCTCGCACGACATCACCAGCTCCCTTGCCTCAGCTCTCCCCGGCTGTGATTGTGCCCGTTCTTGAGCCTGAGGTACGCCCCTCGAACCCAGGTTACTCCCGTGAGCCTGGCGGTCATCTTCGACCATTGGACTCCGGAGCTCAGCGAGCGTCTGACCCTGCACCCAGGCGCTCCACTCGCAGCGTCACGAGTGGTGACCCCGGCACAAAGGCCCTAGGCCTGAGTGTCCGCACTGAGCACACAGAGGTACACCCAGTGTGTCCCGTAGGGCAGGACCTTATCACTCGCGAGTTCCACATCGCTTGTGATACAGCAGCCGATCTTGTGGTCGTCAGACCTAGCACTGAGGTGTGTGCTCTTGCCACGCAGAGCTCTCCCTCTTTGGCGCCTGACCCGGGCACACTGAGGGATGCTCTCTCATCACAGGATGCTGACGCTTGGCGTGCTGCCTGCGAGGGTGAGCTTCTTGCCATCCGAGAGCACGGAGTTTACGAGCTAGTCGACCTTCCACCTGGGAGGAAGGCTATTCAGGTCAAGTGGGTCTTTCGCAAGAAAGTGAAGCCAGATGGCTCACTGGAACGCCACAAGGTTCGCTTAGTCATCAAGGGGTACTCTCAGATTGAGGGCATCGATTACACTGACACCTTCCCGCATGTCTGGCGTATGACCTCAGCTTGATCTCTGTTCGGTGTAGTGGCTCAGCATGACTGGGAACTATACTAGATGGATATGAACAATGCGTTCCTCCATGGCTCTCTGGATGAGGAGATCTACGTAGCTCAGCCACCCGGCTTTGAGGACGGCGACAAGGTCTGGCGCTTGCGCAAGTCCTTGTACGGCCTCAAGCAGTGTCCTCGGTGTTAGAACCAGGAGATCACTGGCACCCTGACTCGTGCGGGATATGTACAGAGCGAGGCAGATCCCTCTCTCTTCATCCGCCGGACGCCTGAGCGGTTCACCGCCATCCAGGTCTCTGTTGACGACCTTCTAATCGCGTCTCCTTCACTGGAGGCCGTGAAGGAGGCCAAGGCCGTCCTCCAGACTGCCTACAGGATGAAGGACCTTGGTCCTGCAGCGGTGTTTCTTGGCATGGAGATCGTACGAGACCGCAGACGTCGTACTCTGCTACTGCACCAGGCCCGATACGCACGTGTTGTGGGGGGAGCGCTTCAGCGATTTCCTCGGCGTAGTGTCCACGGCTTCCACACCTCTCACACCCGACGGGCAGGATGCCCTGAAGGTGGACGATCCCACACAGCTGGGGGAGACAGTGGATGTGACCTTGTACCTCCGTCTCATCGGATCTCTGATGTACCTGGCCACTACCACACGTCCGGACATCGCATTCGCCGTCAACCTCCTTGCCCAGTTTTCGCAGGCTCCACGTGCTAGAGCCCTTCATGCGGCTGTGCGAGTGGTGCGGTACGTGGTCTCCNTTGAGGACGGCGACAAGGTCTGGCGCTTGCGCAAGTCCTTGTACGGCCTCAAGCAGTCTCCTCGGTGTTGGAACCAGGAGATCACTGGCACCCTGACTCGTGCGGGATATGTACAGAGCGAGGCAGATCCCTCTCTCTTCATCCGCCGGACGCCTGAGCGGTTCACCGCCATCCTGGTCTATGTCGACGACCTTCTGATCGCGTCTCCTTCACTGGAGGCCGTGAAGGAGGCCAAGGCCGTCCTCCAGACTGCCTACAGGATGAAGGACCTTGGTCCTGCAGCGGTGTTTCTTGGCATGGAGATCGTACGAGACCGCAGACGTCGTACTCTGCTACTGCACCAGGCCCGATACGCACGTGTTGTGGGGGGAGCGCTTCAGCGATTTCCTCGGCGTAGTGTCCACGGCTTCCACACCTCTCACACCCGACGGGCAGGATGCCCTGAAGGTGGACGATCCCACACAGCTGGGGAAGACAGTGGATGTGACCTTGTACCTCCGTCTCATCGGATCTCTGATGTACCTGGCCACTACCACACGTCCGGAGATCGCATTTGCCATCAACCTCCTTGGTCAGTTTTCGCAGGCTCCACGTGCTAGAGCCCTTCATGCGGCTGTGTGAGTGGTGCTGTATGTGGTCTCCACACCGTACCTCGGACTCTGTTTTTGCCGGCAGTGTTCGGTGGTCCTTGATGGCTACACTGACAGCGACTGGGCCTGGAGCCCAGACGGACGCAGTCGCACCGGTTACGTGTTCCTACTTGGTGGTACCACTGTGTCCTGGCGTAGCGGGAAGCAGGGCTGCATTGCACATAGCTCATCAGAGGCAGAGTATGTTGCTCTGGGTGTAGGGGCTGCTAAGGCGGTATGGCTGCAGTGTCAGTTTCTTGAGCTGGGTCAGTCAGTACCCGCCATTGTGCTTCGTTGCGACAACCAGAGTGCTCTTGCTATTGCGGAGAACTCTGGTGTCTTCCATGCTCGCATTAAGCACATTGCAGTAGAGCATCACTTTGTGCGTGACTTGGTGGAGCGACACGTGATTTCCGTCATTTGGGTTGGCACTGACATGAAGCGTGCTGACTTCTTGACGAAGGCACTAGCACGCGGAAAGTTCCTGGTGGCCATTCATTCTATCGGGCTTCGCCCCTTTCCTGAGAGTGGTCGAGTGTGGGGTGTTGTGGTTGCTATTTGTTTCGTCGTTGCACGCGTTTTTGCACTCGTTTCAGTGTTGCACGTGTATGGACATGCGTACCATCGGGTCATGGGGGAGTGTTGTGATTTGTGACGCTCCTGTCGACCTGTACAGTTTAATGTGACCACTTGACCGTGTCCATACTCGTGCAGATCCCTGATGCGGACCCAGGCGGTACCGGTGCGTCATCCGGTGGCGGACTACCAGCTTGGAGCTGACCGACGGCCGTTCCAGAGCTAAAGATGCTACCTGAGACCTCCTGCAGTTTTTCTGCAGCACGCAGGACTTTATCGTTGGACTGGCCGTGGGCCTGATTTGCCTGTTTTTGCATTGGGAGGCGCGCACCGTCTCAGTCAAGCTCGGAGACAAGGAGTATCCCCTGCCTACGTGGTCCGAGGAAGAGGCCGCGGAGGAGGAGACTTGCGAGGAGGAAGCGCCGCAGCAGTCGGTGCCTCGCAAGGAGGAATCGGCGCCTATGGTGCTGAACTTGGTGCTGCTCAAGCGCGCGATTCGAAAAAAGGAGCAGATTTTTCTGGCGTTCGTGCGAGACGTGGNGTGGGCCTGATTTGCCTGTTTTTGCATTGGGAGGCGCGCACCGTCTCAGTCAAGCTCGGAGACAAGGAGTATCCCCTGCCTACGTGGTCCGAGGAAGAGGCCGCGGAGGAGGAGACTTGCGAGGAGGAAGCGCCGCAGCAGTCGGTGCCTCGCAAGGAGGAATCGGCGCCTATGGTGCTGAACTTGGTGCTGCTCAAGCGCGCGATTCGAAAAAAGGAGCAGATTTTTCTGGCGTTCGTGCGAGACGTAGAGGACGATTTCGACGAACCAGAGGACATGGCGCCTCTTGTGGCGCATGGGACGACTTGTGAGCAGCCGGGGGTCCAAGGCAAGTTTGCCGCGGTGCCCGAGGGGCTTCAGGAGGTGTGTACGGAGTTTGAGGACGTGTTCCCCGACACCCTCCCGGCGGGTCTGCCACCAAAGCGGGACGTGGATCATCGCATCGACCTCAAACCTGGAGCGTGCCCGCCTATTCGTGCAACGTACCGCATGAGCGACGCGCAACTACAGGAGCTCAAGAAGCAGCTGACTGAGATGACGGAACAGGGCTTCATCCGCCCATCCTCGTCTCCTTATGCTGCACCTGTCTTGTTTGTGCAGAAAAAGACAGGAGAGATGCGCATGTGCGTGGACTACCGGGCGTTGAACGAGTTGACCATCAAGAACCGGTACCCGCTTCCACGAGCCGAGGAGCTTTTCGATCAGCTCCGTGCGGCTCGCTTCTTCACAAAGATCGACCTCCGTTCCGGCTACCACCAGATCCGCATGGCAGCAGATGATGTGGAAAAGACGGCCTTCCGTACCTGCTACAGTCACTACGAGTTCCTCATGATGCCTTTCGGGTTGACCAATGCGCCGGCCACCTTCATGGCGGCGATGAACAACATCTTCAGGCCGTACTTGGATGACTTCGTGGTGGTGTACCTCGACGACATCTTGGTATATAGCAGGACGGCAGAGGAGCATGAAGAGCATGTGAAGAAGGTCCTCGAGATTTTGAGGAAGGAGAATTTTTTTGGAAAGCTCTCCAAGTGTGAGTTTGCGGTGGGAAAAGTTGAATTCCTTGGACACATAATTGGCAATGGACAGATTGCCATGGACCCGCGCAAGGTATCGGCTATGCAAGAATGGCCGAAGTTGCGTTGTGTGCACGATGTGCAAGTATTCCTTGGTTTTTTCAACTACTACCGTAGGTTTATCCTTGGCTACGCGGGAGTGTCAGCGCCACTCTCCAATCTCACTCGCAAGGATCGCGAGTGGACTTGGGGAGTTAGCAAACAAGAAGCCTTTGAGAATCTCAAACGGGCTCTGACCTCCGCGCCGGCTTTGCACTTGGCCGACAGTGGCCGTGAGTTTGAAATGGCGACGGATGCATCGGACCTGGCCATTGGTGGGATCCTTTTGCAGGACTTTGGCAATGGGTCGCAGCCGGTCGCCTACTACTCGCGCAAGTTGCGCGAGACGGAGCTGAACTACACCACCCATGACAAGGAGATGCTCGCCGTGGTCGCAGCCTTCAACAATTGGCAATGCTACCTCGAGGCGCGGAAGCGCACGGTCTACACCGACCACCACGTGTTGAAGTACTTCAAGACGCAGCCGAACCTGAGTCGGCGGCAAGCGCGTTGGGTGGAGTACCTCGAGTCGCACTTCGACTACGAGATCGTGTACCGGCCGGGTCGCATCAACCCAGCCGACGCACTCTCACGGCTACCGGACCTGATGATGCGGGTCACGTCTCTCACCATCCACGAGGATGCCTTCCTCGTNGTCTACACCGACCACCACGTGTTGAAGTACTTCAAGACGCAGCCGAACCTGAGTCGGCGGCAAGCGCGTTGGGTGGAGTACCTCGAGTCGCACTTCGACTACGAGATCGTGTACCGGCCGGGTCGCATCAACCCAGCCGACGCACTCTCACGGCTACCGGACCTGATGATGCGGGTCACGTCTCTCACCATCCACGAGGATGCCTTCCTCGTGAAGCTCTTCACGGAGGATATGAGGCGCATGGGGAGGCTTGGAGATTTTTCTTCGAGCCAGAGTATTGGCGACGGTGCAACACGCAACAGGTGGTGGTTCCTGCGGTGCCCGCGCTTCGGCAGCTGATTTTGGAGGAGTACCATGACAGTGGCCCGAGCGGTCACTTCTCCGCCGACAAGACATTGAAGACGGTGGCTCGCTTCTTTTGGTGGCCCACCATGTCGTCGGAGGTGGCTGAATTTTGTCAGAGTTGTGACGTGTGCCAACGCCACAAGGCGAGGAGGACGAAGACCCCGGTCTCCTCCAGCCCTTGCCTATCCCCGAGCAGCCATGGCAGGACATCTCCATGGATTTCATCACGGGTTTGCCCACGACAGCGGCAGGCCACAATGCGGTGTTGGTGGTGGTGGATCGCTTCAGTAAGATGTCGCACTTCATTGCGAAGCGTGATACGGTGCGCGCGGAAGGCACGGCTCGGCTGTTCCTCGAGCACGTGGTGCGTCTCCATGGCGTGCCGCGCTCCATAGTGAGCGACCGTGACCCGTGCTTCATGAGCAAGTTCTGGCGCGAACTCATGGAGCGGTACGGCAGCAAGGTGCAGCTGTCGACCAGTTTTCATCCCCAAACTGACGGGCAAACGGAGCGGATGAACCAGAAGTTGGAGCAACTCCTCCGTACAGTGGGTGATCCGGACGAGACGGCGTGGGACCAGCAGTTGCCGGTCGCTGAACTGGCGTACAACTCCGCCACGTCCGCCTCCACCGGCAAAGCGCCATTTGAGGTGGTGAACGGGACAGTGCCCACCACGCCCCTCCGTTTGCACGTCGCAAGCAACCTACCCACGGCGGAGTCTACCGCACATGACTTCACGCAGATTTGGGCGGCAACGCGGCATGCATTGATAAAGGCGCAAGCGGAACAGAAAGTGCAAGCGGACCGCCGACGCGCAGACGCAACGCTCAAGGTCGGTGACCGCGTGCTTCTCAACAGCGCGCACGTCAAGCTTCACGTGGTCCGGTCAGACAAGTTGAAACCCCGGTGGCTTGGTCCGTTCGAGGTACTCGAAATGCCGACACCCGTGGTGGCACGGTTGGCTCTTCCGCCTTCCATGCCAGTCCATGACGTGTTCCACATCTCCAAACTCAAGCTTTACCATGATCCGGCTGAGCATTTTCCTGGCCGCAGTTGTGAGCCTCCCCCTCCGGTGGTGATCGAGGGCGAGCAAGAATTTGAGGTGGAGGCCATCCTTGACCACCGTCGTCGTGGCCGTGGATGGGAATACCTGGTCAAGTGGAAGGGCTACGATGCGGCGCACAACTCATGGGAGCCTACCCGCAACTTCAGTGTTGGCGGGATGAATGCCATCCTCCAGGAGTACCAAGAGCGAACCGGGACGGCTCGCTCCTAAGGGGGGGAGGGGGGGGTAGTGTAAGCCGGACAGTGCCAACGGCACTGATCACGGCTTGAGTCTTCCTTGAATGTCTAGTCTAACTTTGGATTTGGAATCTATAGGAAAAACCGTGCGAGATAGACCTAAGAACGGGGTCGATCCATCAAGAATTGAGGAAGTTACGCCCGGCCGAAGGTTGGACCGGCCGAGGGAAAAACAGGTGACGGGAATTCATCCCCAAGGACCAAGGCTCGACCCTCGGAAGACCCAACAAGGCCGAAGCGCCCCTTGGGGCCCGGTTAGTCAATGAATCAAGTATCATTGAGGGCCAAGGGTGCTTCGGAATGGCGCCCCGATGTGTTATTACCAGCAAGGGCGCTTCGGTCGGCCGTCACCGCCGCTAGTGGTGCTGCCAGCGGCAGATTGCCGTGGTTCACAGAAACGGTCATATCTCGGCCGTTCCTCCACGGAATGATGTGATTCTTGGTGTGTTGGAAAGCTGGGAAGATGAGCTAAGTGATTCTGGGGCAATAACGCTCATCCCTGATCCATACAGAGCCACGTATGGCTCGGCGACCTCGGGTCGCCTAGGATGTGTCATCATGTACATATAGTCTTGTATGTTGATACTTGAATGACAAGTACAGTTTACTCCCACTGTGCCACACGTGTTCCCGTGCTCCCCCAAGATGACCCTACTCTTCCGCAACCCCGGGAAGGTGTGCACCGGCCTCCCTTCGGTCGCCGTTGCCGCCGGTTGGTGCCTACACCATCCGGTTGAGGCTAGCACACCGCGCCCGGTTCACGTCACCTACGGGCAGTGAGCGAACGTGCCGCGAACTACCTCATCCCAGGCCGGGACGGAGAGGGAGGCATACCTCTACAGAAATGGACGTCCTATATGTGCCCTATGCCTTGGGGGGGCCACATCACCAGCAACGCTTCAGAGTCGCTGAACGCTCGTCTCAAGAGCCTCCGTAAACTCTACCCATTCTACTGCTTTCTGCAAGTCTACTACTTTGTGCAGGGCATCATGGCGTAGCGCCGCGAAGAGATCGCCAAGTGTAACGAGACTCTGGCCCCGGCTCCGGCAAGACGCTTGCTTCACAGCTCTGCAGTTATCCGACATTACGACGTCATGATGGAGGGTCCGTCGTCGGCAGTGGTTCGGGGCCCAACAAACGTACGCCGGCACGTGGACCTTGCCATGGGAAGCTGTGAGTGTCGACGGTGGCATGAATTCGGCCTGCCATGCCAGCATGCCTTTGCGATCATGATGGAGGTGGGCGAGGACCCGACTGCGCACATGAGCCGCGGGCAGACGGTGCAGTATTGGAGTCTCACGTACAACAACCCTATGCCCTCACCGTCGACTGTCGGACTGAACCAATCGGCCCCGCCTGTCTCGGGCCAACCAGGTCCGCGGCATGGTTGTGGTCGTCCCAGGAGTGCCCGTATGGAGCGTGCGCCGCTTCGGAAACGGAACTTCATCTACCAGAAGTGTGGTCGTAAGGGACACACCAAGAAGAGGTGTCCAAACCCTAGTGCACCAAGACCACACGAAGCTGCAGCTGCGCTAAGAGCAGAACAAGAGGCAGCTACAAGAGGTGCAGCTGCGGGAGCTGGGAGAGATGAAGGGACTGGGCGAGAAGAAGGGACAGCAACGGACGACAGTGATGCCTCGGACTACGACCCGGAGGCAGACCCCAGGGGTTCCTCAACGGACGACGAGGTTGGTGAAGCTACGGCAGATGACTTCGACGACAACGTGTCTGACAGTGGCAGCGAGGACTCTCTGGGATATGCAACAGAGCCAGAGACTGGACTGCTGACTTAGGAAGAACACGACGCTGAAGGTGCCAGAATGATGGAGGAGCATGGTGGAATGGACAACCATGGAGAGGCAGACGCAGGAGAAGAGGCGGAAGAGTACAACGCCGACGATGAGGCAGAGGAAGAGGACCGCAGGGTCGAAGTCAGAGGCATGGACGCACTAGGGATTTAAGGTGAGAGCTTCCAATAGTACAGTCTGGTTTTTCTTGTTCAAATGTTCTCCTCATGAACACACCAACTTGCATTTCTTGACATCATTTTCATGTGAATGTGCAGGCGTGCAGGGGAGTATTGCATCACCGCATGCCAAGTATGGAAGCAAGTACAAGCCCCGGGGTGACGATGTGCTGTGCAAGACCATTGGGCGGCCGTAGTCAGTGATGAGCATGTTAGCGTGCTTAGGCTAGGCGTTGCTGTGATTCCTTGTCGAGTTGTACTCTTGGAAAATGTTGCCACAATTCCTTTGAATTACATATCCCAGTGCGTTGTATTGCAATGGTATACACGGATGTACAAATGTGCGTTTAAGTACAGATGTTGTAGTAGAGCACGAAGGCAAACATGTCTTTGTATCCACAGTAAGACATTCCTCGTGCGTTCTTCCATTGTATAAAAGCAACCCTACATAGTTATTTGTACTTCTCTCCATGTTTTACAGTCATAGCTAATGGAGTACAGTCTTCTCCCAGCGGCACTACCTATGATGACTTCATTTCTGTGTGGAGTTGGCACTTGTTATTTCATGCCGACGTTGCACACGGAATGGAGGCGTTTACAGATAACGCTCTACTATAGCACGTGCCCTGAGCCGTATGACATGGGTACTCTATCGGACCACACTCCGGAAGAAGTGTTCTACGATGCTGTTGAAGACTTTGACGACGGGACGGTCATTAATCCAGTTTGTGTACAGGCTTCTGGTGGTCATGTGTACTTGTGCTCCATGTGCGACATCATCGGGTGGATCCACACACTACCCCACACATGCAGTGGTGGATAGTGAATGGCAAGCCTGCTCATTTCGAGTAATGTGCTCTCCTCTTCAACTCGTCTTCGTATTGGCAGCCTAACCTTTCCTGCATACCGTCATGACATTGTGGCAGACCTGCATCTGTGCTTGTCATGCTCGCCATGTGAAAGCAAACATATGAAATGTGGTGCAAAAGAAATGGAAACATAGTAAGGCGACCGCAAACATGACATATTACATCAGTCACATATGGCTAGGATACAGTTCGTAGTCTATTTACAAAAGACATTTGTTCTTCATGATGTGTGCCATATGGCATATGCATTTACAAAGAGGTAGGAAAAACATCCAATGAACCCTGTATGAGAGGTAAAAGATGTCATGACAAAATAACACAGGTATCCAGTGGATCCCACAGTGGTGAGCACCACATAGGACAGGTAAATGGCAGCTTCACACACGTCATGTTGCACATGTGGTAGCTTCTATCGTTAGTCTATATGACAATGATCCCCTCAGTATCGATTTGTGTGGCACACTATGCATTAGTATGTGACGTATGTGCCATATGAGGTGAAATGAAGGGTGATAAAATAACGACAATACCCGGTACATGATTCACATATTACATGAGTCACATATTACATCAGTCACATAAGGCTAGGATACAGTTCTTAGTCTATTTACAAAAGACATTTGTTAGTCATGATGTGAGCCATATGGCCTATGCGTTCACAATGAGGTAGGAAAAATATGCAATGAACCCTGCATCTGAGGTAGAATATGTCATGACAAAAAAACACAGGTACCCAATGGATGCCACAGTGGTGCGCACCACATAGGACAGGTAAATGGCAGCGTCACACACGTCATGTTGCACATGTGGTAGCTTGTATCGTTAGTCTATATGACAATGATCCGCTGTTTATCGTTTTGTGTGGCACACTTTGCATTAATATGTAACGTATCTGCCATATCAGGTGAAATGAAGGGCGATAAAGTAACAAAAGTTCCCGGTACCTGAGGTACAATATGTCATGGGAAAAAAACACAGGTACCCGGACATACAGCGAACGAAGGGGTCAGAGTGTACCGCACCATAAGAGATGTACATGGACCCATGGGTGCCACTTTGGTGAGCACGACATAGTACGGCAATATGTCAACCTCACACTCCTCATATGGCACATGAGGCACCTTCTATCGTCTGTAGTTGACAATGATGTGCTGGGCCACACATTGCATGAATACGTGATGTATGTGCCATATGCCTTTTAAAAAGGAGTGTGGAAAAAACAAGAATACCCTGTACTTCACGTACAAATCGTCATGACAAAACATCACGAGTACCCAGTCCTATGCCGCCTGAAGTGGTCACAGTCTAGCGCACCATAGGGGATCCGGATGGACCCATGGCTGCCAGTGTGGTGGGCACCAGATAGGACGGCAATGTGGCGGCTTCACACACATGTTGTGGCACATGTCGAACGGATCACTTGGAGGGGGGCCCAAATACTTCGAATCCCAGAGGATCTTGATGTTGTTCCACGTGACCCATGCATCAAACTGGTCCGTACGGGGACGTGGAGGAAGGAGTTCTCCCCATGGACCAAACCGAGGAGCATCCAGTCCTCCATCCCACAACTGGAGCGGGGGCATCGGACGACGTCGTAGGTTCAGCGGATCCGAAGTGCACACGTTCCCATGTGAGAACAGTGCTAGTGCAGGAGGACTACAAAACGTGCAAGTGTTGGCTGATGAAGTTCACCAGGAGCCGTGGTTCAGCATTGAAACGCGTTCGCTACATTCTTTCTCTAGTGAAAACTTTCACTGTCTACACTGTTGCACATCACAGTGGTTCGGGATGGACCCATGGCCGCAAGTGAGGCGGGCACCATGCTGGACGGCGATGCGGCGGTTGCACACCCATGATCCAGCACATGTTGTATGGGTCTAGAAGACACGGGTCGAGTCCACTGGAGTCCCACATGCGCTTTATGTTAACCCATCTGACCCACGCATCATACAGGTCCATGTGGCAGGCATCTTCGACTCCCGCCCATTTCTCTAGCGACGGCAATGGATGACCCTTTAGCGACAAGTAGTGCAAGGATGCCATGGCCGGCTTCTGCATTTAACATCGTGAACGACAACTTCCCAATGCTGTGCAATTAAGTAATGAACTCTGTTTAAGACCTCAGTTCGCGTAACAGTTTGCCTTACGTACCCTTTCCACTAGGTCACATCAGTATGGGTCGTAGTCGTTACCCAGCTTGCGGTTGCCGTTCTGCCTTGTCAGCGAAGCTGACGAGGATTGTTGTGATTTGTGCCGTTTCTGTACAGTTTACTGTGACCACTCGGCCGTGTCCATACTCGTGCAGATCCCTGAGGCAGACGGCGTAGGATTCTGACATGTGTGCGCAGAGTTACGGCCAAAACAGTGGTTTTGGGCCGGTTTTAGGACAGCTCTTGGACTGCCGCGTGCGACACCCGCCGTGCGCCGCGGCAGGTATTTATGCCCTGGACCTGTCAGTTGTCATTTCTCTCTGCATTTACTAAGCTATTGAAGCTTATGAGACTTTGCGCGTCTCCCTAGCCTGATCCTTGCTGTTTCTTGCACCTGCCTGCTTGCTAGTGCGTCAGCTGACTGGACAGTGTCGCCACGTCAGCAGCAGCAAGGCTAGGAAGCTTCCTAGCAGTTTCTCATGGTATCAGAGCGGTGAGACAGATCTCACCGAGCTGCGCAGCAGAGACGCAGCAGAGCAGCAGCAGTGAGAGTCACCGCTGCAGCAGATCTTCTGGGACCCGTTGGAGACGGTCGACCGCCGTCAACGTGAGATCGCAGCTGCAGAGACAGCAGCAGCGACGCGTACCACCACGCAGAG
>SZWC01005056.1:151333-161954 GCA_023375785.1 Penium margaritaceum | reverse complement strand
ACACACACACACACACACACACACACACACACACACACACACACACACACACACACACACACACACACACACACACACACACACACACACACAGAGAGAGAGAGAGAGAAAGAGCACATTACAAGACAGCGAGATGTACAAGACATATGTCAACCAGTGACATCATGTGAGCGCAGCAGACCAACAGCATGCACAACAACTTTGAACATGCCACTGTTGAGATCTTTGGAAAGGAAGTGTGTACGCTGCTGACGAGTGTCGACCCAGACCACCTGAACTTCTCCAGCATCAATGCGCTCATGCACAAAATGACACTCAATGTTGATGTACTTTGTGCGAGAATGATGCATGCCATCGTGTTTGGTGATTGCCTTAACACTTTGGTTGTCATAGTGCAGACAGATGCAGCAAATGGGAACATGCAGTTGTTGCAACAGACAGGACAACCACACACTCTCACACGTACCTGCACCGAGTGCCATGTACTCAACCTCACTAGAGCTTCGAGCAACACAACCTTGTTTACCACTTTTCCAAGAAACAGCAGTCCCACCGACGAGAAAGATGTAGCCAGTGAGATTGCGAGTATCCGTGTCATGTGCCCAATCACTGTCTGTGTATCCGTCTACAACCATAGAGGATTGTGCACGATAGCACAATCCAAAGTGTGCGGTGGACAGCGCGTAGCGGACCACACGCAGTGCCGCCTCAAGATGCTTCTGGCGAGGCTGTTGGGAGAATTGGGCAAGAAAGTTGACCGAGAAGGCCACGCCTGCCTGAGTGGTGGCAGCGAGGTACATGAGGGAGCCAACCACACTGAGATAGTCGGTGACATCAACAATCTCCCCCAGCTGAGCTGAGTCGAGTGACTTCAACAGACGTTGATCTGCTGGAGTCATTGATGTGGATGCGGTGGGAACGTCAGCAAGTACGGGAGCAAAGTGCTCCCCTAGTGTGCGGATTTACGCAGCCTGGTGCACATGCAGAGTGCGACGCTAGCGGTCTCGCTCAAGCTCCATGCCTAGGAACACCCTCACAGAACCCAGGTCCTTCATTTTGTATGCAGATTGCAGCAAGTTCTTCACTGACTGGACAGTTGCGGGACTGGGTGAGGCAATGAGCAGATCATCGACGTAGACAAGGATGGCCACAAATGGCTCTGAGGGGGCACTCAAGAAGAGTGCGGGATCGACTGTGCTACGACGGTAACCTCCACGCTCAAGGGTGGAGGAGATCTCCATGTTCAAACAACGTGGTGACTGCTTGAGCCCGTAGAGGGCCTTACACAGTCATGAGAAAAACCCTTAGCTGTGAGACGAGCCTTTTACCGGTTGACCCTCCCATCGGGCTTCAGCTTGCGCCGAAGCACCCATCGGGCAAAGACTGCCTTGCGGCCTGCAGGGAGGTCCACGAGCTCAAAGACCCCATGCTCCTTGAGAGTCATGAGCTCTTCCTGCATGGCCTTCTCCCAGAGGTCGGCGTCAGCTGCCTCGCGAGCCTGCCGGACAGTGGTAGGCTCAGGAGGGAAAGTGGGGAGGCCAGAGGGCGCAAAGCATGCGGCAACATACCCGGTGACATAGGATTCAAGAGCACTATGGAATTCATGGGCTACGAGAGCATAGCCGACTGCTGAGTTGGGATGCACGACGCTCACAGACAGGCCAAGGGCATCAAGGCTGGTGGGTTGCACCGAGGGGCCAGATGTGGAGGATGAGGCGCTGAAGCGCCTGACTCGCTGAGTGGACTTAGAGACAGGCTCGGCAGGCGTCCCAGAGGAGCGGGAGAGTCCACGGGAGGACTGTGACGGCTGAGCTGAGGAAGAAGAGGGAAGAGCACGGACTCTCCCCCCACGAGTGTAGGGCTAAGGCCCGGGAGGTGCAGTCTGGGCTGCTTCACCGTCAATGGCGTCAACCGCCGGCGGGGACACAGACTCAGGGGACGAGGCAAGAGTGGAATGGATGGGGGACTGTGTGTGAGTGGGTGCCGAGGACTCGGGACCGCCAGAGGACAGCTGGGACAACACAGAATCCATAGACTCAGAAGGGGAGGACGAGGGCTCCGAGGAGGAGACTTTGTTTTCATTGTCCGCGGTGGGAACATCAAGGGATACCGTGTGAGAGGGAGAGGAGGACGCACCGAGATTGGAGGCTGGAATAGACACACCCCCACCAAGCCGACCAAGCGAGGAGAGAGAGGAAGGAGGAGGGACATGGGACAAGTCACAAGGAAAGACATCCTCAAAGAACAGGGCATCACGGGATTCAACAATGCGAGAGCGGTCTGAGTGCCAGAAGCGCCATGCTTTGGACATGGCCGAGACACCAAGGAAAGTGCAAAGACGAGCGCAAGGGCTCAGTTTGTCGTCTTCTTTAAGGACATCTTTGGGCAGCCAGGCGACATCGACACAATCCCAAACACGAGCAAAATGGAGGTCGGCACGATGGCTGTACCAACGCTCAAAGGGGGTGACATGACGAGGGAGGGGATAGTGAGGAACATGGTTCCACACTCAGATCATGTAGGACATGGCCTCAAAGGAAAAGACGTGGGAGAGGGAGGACTCACTGAGGAGAGTGCGGACACCGTCGGCAAGGGTGCGGTTCCAGCGCTCAGATACGCCGTTTTGCTGGGGTGTGTATGGAGCCGAAGGTTCCATACACATCCCACGAGACGTCAAGAAGCGGGCAGTAGGACACATGAATTCCCAACCACGGTCACAACGAAATGCTTTTAGACAACGACCACAGGCCAGTTTGGCCTGAGGTAACTAGGACTCAAGCGTGGGGCAGACATCACTCTTTTGCCGATGGGCAAAGACCTAGCGCATACGAGAGAAGTCATTATTGAGACAGAGTACATAGCGGCAAGCCCCCCCCAAGGGCGTCATGGGTGAGGGGTCCCATGACGTCCGCATGGAAGAGGTCAAGAGGGTGAGACGTGTGAGACTCAGAGGTGGAAAAAGGAGAACGATGCATTTTGCCCTGGGCACAGTCAAGACAGTCAGTGGGACAAGGGGCAAAGAATGTGTCAGTGTGAAGGCCATGAGCAGGCTTGTCCCGAAGCAAGCTATCAATTGCAGCAGTGTGAATGTGACAAAGATGGCAATGAAGCAACTGTGAGTTAGCTGGAGTGAGAGAGCGTGCCACGTGAACAAGAGCAGTCGTGGCGGGGTGGGGTGCAAACGATGGCACACAATACAAGCGATCACAACGAGTGCCACACAATAGGACATGGCCGGTGGCACGATGCAACACAGAGGCAATGCCGCAACAAGAGGAGAAGTCCATGCCCCGATTGTCGAGAGTTGTAACAGACAGTAGACTGAGCTCAAGAGTGGGCACGTACAAAACATCAAGCAGAAAGAGCTCCCCCCCCAGGGCCAGCAAAGCGGACAACACCAACGCCTTGGACAGGTAGGAGCTGACCACTGCCGGTGCGGATAAAGCGGATAGAGTCAACGGGGCCCATAGAAACAAACGAGGAATGACAAGAGGTCATGTGGTGGGTGGCCCCTGAATCAAGGATCGAGAAGCCACCCATCATGCGGACAGATGCAGAGTCACGACTCACAGCGGCGATGGCAGAGCGAGGAAGAAGGCGCTGACCGCATGCAAGAAGACAACGAGGCAAACTGTGAGACTGCCACTACTCAATCCACGGGACATCGACTGGGGAGCAACCCTGAACATGATTAGGTGGCGGACCACAGAGAGAGGAATCACCATCACACGCAAGCGTCCCCAAAGATGAACGCACACTCTCACCTCCCTGATCACGGAGGTGGCGCTGGTGGACGGCACGAGAGAGGGTAGAGTCCAGCTGACGGGCGTCCTCTCATGGGCTAGTGATGACAACGCCAGAGGAGGGGCACTGGGATGGGTAGGTGGAGGACACCCACGGCGGAGGAGAGTAGAACCCAGACGGGGGCCCCAAGTAGACTGGGCCGCCAAGTCCAGGAGGCCACCCCCAAGGAGTGGGTTGAGTCGGTGGAGTCAAGGCAGTGCTGTAGGCAGCAGCTGTCGAGGAGGAGGACGAAGTGGGTCCGGTGGTCACTGTGGAGGTGGAGGAGCGAGCGGAACCTCCACCCGACCGTATGGTGCGAGCATAATGTGTGCGCATGGCTGAGGCAAGGCGGGCATCGTCAAGAGGCGCGGGGCACTTGGATGCCGCATGACCAGTGGCACCGCAATTCCAGCACGTGACAGTGCTGGAGGAGGGAGATAAAGATGCAGCACCATCAGAGCCACGACCCTTGCTACCCCTGCCTTGACCACCACCACCTGATGCACCCGCCCGGCCCCTGCCCTTGCCACCTCCTCCACCCCGTCCACCCCCTTGTGAAGCAAGAGACGTGGCTGTCGTGGTGGAAGTGGCGGATGATGACACAGAAGCAGAGGAGGAAGAAGAAGGGATGGCGGTGGTAGCTGCTGCAACAACGATGCGGTGAATGCGTTTATTCTGCAGCAAGCTCCACCAGTCTGTCAGACACTGGGAGGTGAACTCCCACAAGGCACCAATGCCAGGGGGTGCGTCAGCTGGGAGGGGGATGGTAGCCAAACGTTCAAGCCCAATTGCCTTCACCTCCCTGAATATGTCACTAAGTTTGGGGATGAGGCCGTTGACGATAGACAGAATGGCAGGAAGCTGTCCAGGGGTGGCCTTACCAAGGTCACGCAGCAGTTGCAGACTGCGAGCCCAGTATGCGTCGGCAGCCTCGTCAGCACGCATGGAGAGCGTGTTGAAGTGGACAGTGAGCACGCTCTGAGCAACATGGCCAGTCATTGTCGTGCGTCGGTTGATCAGTGCGTAGGCACCAATCGGGTCAGCAGGGGTGCGACGCACAGTGTCCGCATTGTAGGACCTGATCTCGTCTGTGAGGTCATCGGGCCCACCACGAATGAGGACACGGACAGCACGGGCAGACTCAGACTCAACAAGCATGAAAGGCAGGTTAACATAGGGTTTGGGCTCATGGTAGTATTCCTAGAGCTGCTCCCCCTGCGCCTAGGCACTGAATCAAACCTCCCAAGAATGGAAGGTAAGGTTAGAGGTGAAGTGAGGTGGGTTTGAGTCAAAGTCAGGCTTACGCCGCGCTGGTGGGGCGAGTGCTTTGGCTGCGGCTGCGCCAGCGGCAATGGCAACTACAAGAGGATCAGAAGAGGATGAGCCAGTGGTGGCGTATGCAGAAGCGGGTGAAGTGGAGAATGTTGTAGCAATGCCAGCAGACGGTGTGCCGCACAAGGTGGGTTGGAGGCGGTTAAGTACCAAATCAGTAATGTGATCTGCAAAGGTTTCTTGGTCAGCTTGCTCAGCACGCAACCTTTCCTCAGCAGCGCGTTGTGGAGTGAGCGCAGCCTGGAGAGCAGTGCGCTCACGCTGCAACTCAGCTTGCAAGGCCGCGTATTGGTCGTCGTCAACTGGCATGTTGTCAGTGACGCGACTCTGCCGAGGGAAGAAATTTTTGACAGAGTTTCCCCAGCCCCAGTGGGCGTGGGAAACGTGTGATAGGTGTGTTGGTAGTCCGCTGCAAGGCAACAACCTGGTCACACAAACATACCAACACAGAGATGGCAGGAGGAGAAGAAGATACCAAGCTTAGCAAGCACAACGGCGCAGTGAGAACAACGGTGGGAGAGCTGCTGTAGCTGAGGAGGCTACAACTGCAACAACAGCTGATGCGGAGACGATGAGGCAGGCTACTCATGTCAACGCTGCAACTGATAGGGTGGAGATGACTGCAGCAGTCGAGATCAACAGCGGAATGTGTCTATTCACTGAAGATGAAGAGGAGGGCAAGGATGATGCCTGCGATGTGGAGGTGTTGATGGAGTCAACAACGCTAGAGAGCGATGTGGCCGCTGCCGTTGCTGACGATGCAACTATGTCTGCTGCAGCAGCAATCTAGGTCACTACATTGACAGCAGCAGCTGCAAAGGGTCCCTGATCAATAGCAGCTATGGTGTAGGTCTCAATAGCTCTGCCAACGACAGTGCTAGCTGGTGCACGTGTGGCATGTGCAGTGGTTGCAAAAGTAGACGCAACGACAGCACTTGACACGAGTGCAGCATGTAGTGGAGTCAGAGTATCAGGACATGGTGAGGACGCTGACTCTGCAGCTGATGCGGCTAGAGAAGCGACACTGTGAGGAGTAGATGTCCCTGATGCTGCTGTCGCGGAGAACAGCGTTGCGCCACGAGGTACAGCACGTCAACGTTGGTGGCGTGTCTTATTGGCAACGGGTGGGCTTACCCGTGAGTGAAGAGGCATGTGGTCACGCGATGGCACCATTGCTGGTTCATTCTGTGCCATCGGAGAGTCGTCGGCGGCAGACTGACAGTGGTCTGCGTAGTCCCAAGCGTCTGCCCACTTGAAGTAGTCGGCGGGGTCAAACTCCTCGCCGAGGTGGTTGCCCGGGCTGCTGTGATGCAACCTCGACCACACCTCCCTCTCCGCCCGCTCCTCGTAGTATGCGAGTTCTTCGTCGATGCGGGCACGCTCACGTTGGGAGACGTGGGAGTTGGCTCGGCTTCAGGAAGAGACGCCAGTGCACCAAGCACTCGGCTGCCCGAAGGGCAGCCTGAGGTGCTAAGGGGTGCATGGGGACGAGCTTCGGTTGCTGTGGTTGACGTGGCTGCAGTAGATGTGTCGGCTGCAACACGGTCGGTGAAGTAGATGGGGACGGCGGTGGAGATGTGCCAGTCCCACGCACAAGAGTTATGCATCATGTTAAACATGGGTGCGGAGCGCACTGTTGCGAGGAGTGCACGGACGGCCGGTGGAAGACAGATGCTGCGGTCGGTGCCACCACGTGGCGGTACTTGTATGCGTGCTGGAGCCGAAACTTGGCAGGGTGCGTGGGTATGGCAGCAAAGCTGCACTAGTTCATGCATGAGAGCAGCGCCACTGGTGAGCCACGGGAGCCAAGTATGTTGCTGTTGGTGAAGTTACATGGTAGTACAAATGTACGTGCGGAGGTCGAAGCCCGGCGGGGTGCGAGGAGTCAGCAGCGAGAATGTGCCGGTCCTTTGCATGAGAGGAACACACCACACTCAATGTGGGTGCAATGTCTGCGGCTGCAGGGTGCAGTGGTTGATGTTGTGGCCCCTACCCGTCACAGTCGCAAGTGTGTTACTTGCGCGGGATCACCCGCCACACTAATGTGGCCCGACGAGTTCTCAGGACTGTCGCGAGAAGGAGAGGGTCCTCCTTGCTCTGATGCTAGTAGGTAGCAACAGCTCCTAAGTAAGCACACAAGCAAGCAAGTGAGTGTGCAACGGGGCGACACCATGGATCCGGGCAAGCTCACTTTAACACACTAGGGGATAAGTGAAAGACAAGTGTGTAAGTAACAAGTGAGCGAGATGGTAAGTACCATTTGACCGGGCCATCCACGCGAGGCATTCGACGTGGGGCCCGGACGCCACCCAGGGATCAAACCTGACCATGGACCAAGCGAGTTCCATGCGATTTCTCACACGCCGGTACAACCGGACATGTGGTCCCGAGGGATCAACAATCTGGTTCACCACTCTAGGAGCATGCAAGTGTGTGACAATTCAACCAAACCACAAGCATGCAATCCTACAAAATGTGTTCTCCATTTTGGCAGAGTCATCACTAAACTAATGCTTATGACAAGGTTGGTGCTTTGTCCACCAATTGGCAGCTTGATGGCGGCACCACCACTGTGTGCCTCATGATGTGTCACAGTTTTGCACCAAAGAGCCTCAGTCCAGCTTAATCACCTGCAATATTGATGTGGGTGTGTGAGTGGAGACAAGAGGGCACTTGTGTGTGTCACAACCATAACCAATAGAAGCCTCCTACCTCCGGCACATGCTCAACTCCAGTGGCAGGCGTCCTCGGCGGTTGGGCCGCCGACGGTCACATCCACTGTGGATGCTGTCTGCATGTGTCTAGTGCTGGATCTGACTGTACCATTGCGTCTGCAGCGTCCAGCTCTGCTTAGGGTCCAAATCTCATGCTAGCATGGCACTGTTGTCACGAGAGACTAGTATAGGCACTGCTTGAGTTTGGGCAGCCATATATCCTCATTGCTATTTTTCTAGCAGATTTTGACCACACGACTGCGTTCTCGGCATCAGTATTATGGTGTGGTCCAGTTTTAAGGCAAAACGGACGATGCCCGGATTTTGGGTTGTTGGTCGTCTGGCAGGGCTCACGGAGAAAACCTACCAGCCTCAAAACATAGCTCTTTTCTGATTGGCTGGTGAACTGAGTAACCAACCCATTATTTCTTATTCTTGATCTTTATTCAGATCTTTCCAGCTCTCAGCTGCTTTCTGGCGCTAACACTGGCACGAGCATCTGTGAGTAACAAACCCAGAGCACTCAGACTTATGTTCTAGAGCAGCAGACTGAGGTGGCAGCTGACTAAGCAACAACAACAACGCTGCTGCCCCAACTTGCTGCCTAGGAATTCTAGCTTGGAGTCACAAAAGACTTGGGCATAGGTGCCAAACAACACCTACGGACCCACACACGCGCCAATGCAGGGGAAATGCTGCCAGTTTTTTTCTGACAGCATTGACCATCTTGGTGGCGGTGTCAAAGTTTTCCCCTAGGCCACTAGGCCAAGGAAAATGCTGTTGGATTTTTCTGGCAGCATTGACCCCCAAGCGTAACGCAAGGAGGTGAGCGGCCAGGGACGTCACGCACCACGACGACGATGCACGTTGCGATGACCAGGTGTGAGCGTGCTGCAAGCAGTAACAACAATGGCAGCTTGCAGCACCAACGAGCAGTGGCAAGAGCACCTGTGTCCAACAACAGAAGCACCTGCCGGTAGCAGCAGCAGCAGCAGCCGCCGGTAGCAACAGCATCCCACAACAGCAGCAGCCAGCAGTAGTAGCTCGCAGCAGTAGTAATGCACAACAACAGTGAGTAGAAACAGCAACCGACTGTAGCAGTAGTAGCAGCGAGCAGCAGCTAGCAGCATCAGTTGCAGGAGCGACCAATAGCAACTCGCATCATCAACAACTATAGCAGCTGCAACTCACAATAGCAGTAGCTACTCACAGCCTGCTGCTCGCGGCAAGTTGCAAGCTACGAGGAGTGAGCTTGCTACTCGTAACCCGTAACAAGCAGCGAGTAGGGAGCTTGCTGTGACCACTGAAGAAAAAAAAACAAAAAAGGGGGAAACACACAAAAAAATCCCCCATCCTATAGGTGGCTTTAAAGCGGCTTCAACCACCACCACAGCTGCTGCAGTAGCCAGAGCAGCACCTAGCAGCTCAGCAACAACAGTAGCAATAGCTGCTGCTGCAATAGCAACTGCAGTTACAACAGTAGTAACAACTGTTGGGAAAGGAGCCACCCGGCTCAGTTTCAGGTCCACAGGAGCAAGTTCCAGGAAAGAACCAGATGCCTGCTCCGATTGTCAAACCAACTTCACCATTGAAAAGATCAGGTGGCAAAATGTCTACGGTCCAAGTTTGAGGCTGATCCAACGGTCGGATTGGGAGATATGAATTTTCGAAGTATTCGGGGTCCTCGACCACCGATATCCGGGTGACCATGGGCGATGGCTCCATGCCTTAGCCTGAGAAAAGAAAAAGGCAAGAGATCCAGGGTCAAGACCTGATGGGAGAAATATCCAGAAACGTCCTAGATTCTTGGGTTGCCTTGTCAGAGTGTGCTGACTAGGGAAAAGGTACCTCTCCTTGCTTTTTAGGTGAGGTGAGATCCTTGTGTGCTAGCCATGGACACATGGCGATTCTCCATGGGATTGTGGGATATGTGACCACTAGGAGTGTGCCATGAGGGCATTTTCTAGCTCTCTGGGTCGTGTGTGAGTGGTCAGCCTGATTGCTAGGCTGATTTCCTCCCTTGTGTGAGATTATGGACTCTAGTGTGTGAGCCTTAGCCTCCATGGCTAAGTGGTGTGGCTTGTGAGAGGGCTGACTTGCCCAAGCTCTAGCTCTATATGTACTCCATCATTTTGAGTGATTTAAAAANGGATTGTGGGATATGTGACCACTAGGAGTGTGCCATGAGGGCATTTTCTAGCTCTCTGGGTCGTGTGTGAGTGGTCAGCCTGATTGCTAGGCTGATTTCCTCCCTTGTGTGAGATTATGGACTCTAGTGTGTGAGCCTTAGCCTCCATGGCTAAGTGGTGTGGCTTGTGAGAGGGCTGACTTGCCCAAGCTCTAGCTCTATATGTACTCCATCATTTTGAGTGATTTAAAAACCATTATTCAGCACAAGTGATGCCCTTCCAGTCCCACATGCTCGTTGCTCCAAGGCTCCCTCTCTGCTCCAGTTCCAACATTTGGTATCAGAGCCAAGTTCTGCCACTTTCAGCTAGCACAGGCCGTGACTTTGAGAGTGACGGGTTGGGATGAAACTTTCACCAGATTTGACAATCAACCACTGGATTGTCAAGTTCAAGAGACAACCTTTCCAACGAGCCCAAGATTGCAAAGATCCAACGGTCGGATTGAGAGTTATGCTCAAAACGAGGTCGGCCAGGGCTACACTCTTCTCTTTGAGTAAGACTGTCGCCTTGTGATGACCATAACTCTCTCGTTTCTTTGTCAAATTTAAAAATTAGCACATAAGAATTGAAGTATTTTTCCTAAGCTTTCCATTGGTGCAAAAA
>SZWC01005056.1:123903-151155 GCA_023375785.1 Penium margaritaceum | reverse complement strand
ACGGGTTGGGATGAAACTTTCACCAGATTTGACAATCAACCACTGGATTGTCAAGTTCAAGAGACAACCTTTCCAACGAGCCCAAGATTGCAAAGATCCAACGGTCGGATTGAGAGTTATGCTCAAAACGAGGTCGGCCAGGGCTACACTCTTCTCTTTGAGTAAGACTGTCGCCTTGTGATGACCATAACTCTCTCGTTTCTTTGTCAAATTTAAAAATTAGCACATAAGAATTGAAGTATTTTTCCTAAGATTTCCATTGGTGCAAAAATATTTGCATTCCATCGGTACGTTTGGGAGAAACGTCGTTTACAAGCTGGCTGGTGTGAGCTGGAGTAGGAGCAAAAGCATACCCTATCTTCAAAAGGGCATATCTCTGAAAATGCCCTGTTGATGACCCTGTTTTATGGGTTGATCTGAAAGGTTTTGAGCTGAAATTTTCAGTGGTGGGCTCGGTTTTTCAAAATTACCAGTTTGTTGGCCTCTACAGTCCATTTTCTGTCAGACAGATTTTTGGCTGAAGCAGCAGCAGAAGCAGGGGTAGCGCTGCCACTCAAGGGCAGCGCTGAGCAGCACCAAGGCTCAAAATGGCAGCAGCATGCGTGGTAACAGCAGCGCAGCCCTTGGAGAGACTGGAAGGACGCGCCAACTTCACGTTTTGGAAGATCTGTACCCGCCTCCTTCTGGAGGAGAGGGGCTTGTGGGAGGTGGTGAGCTGCGACGAGCGCGCTCCGCCTCCACAGGCAAAAGGCATCACCGCAACAGAGGTGGTGGCGGGGAAGACGCCACAGAAAGGTGCAGCAAGTTCATCTACAACTGCAGCTGCGGCATATGAGGAGTGGAAGAAGAAGGACAGGCAGGCCTACAGGCTGCTTGTCAACACCATCTCCAACCCGCATCTTCAGTACGTGAGTGACAAGGCTACTGCAAAAGAGGAGTGGGACACATTGTGCAAGAAGCATGATAGCAAGGATCTTGCATTCCTCATGCTTTTGGAGGAGAAGATGATGGCGTTGAAAATGCAAGGTGGCGAAGGGATGGAGGCGTACTTGGACAGGGCAAAGGAGTTGGCGAAGCAGCTGAAAGCGGCCGTCAACCCTGTGGAAGACACGCGCTTTGTCTTCCTCTTGCTGAGGGGACTCCCAACGAGCTATGACACGGTGCGAGAGATGTTGGAGTGCCAGCCGACTCTCGACCTCGACTTCATCTGCACGCACCTGGTGTAGGTAGAACTGCGTCGCAATGCAGCAAAGCGCAATGGCGGCAGCAGCAGGAGTGAAGCAGCTTTCATGGCCATGGGCTCACGTAACTAGCAACAGCAGCAGTCTGGCCAGCAGAGAGGCAAGAAGAAGGGCAAGTACCACTATTGCCAGAAAGAGGGGTACTACAAGAAAGAGTGCTTCAAGTTCAAGAGGGACCAGAAGGAGCAGCAGCAGCAACAACAAAAGCAACAATCTCCACAACAATAGCAGCAGCAGTCACAGCAACGTCAGCAGCAGCAGCAGCAGCAGAACCAGACCGACGTGCGTCATTTTGGCCACAAAACGTCGCCAAGGAGGTGCGCGACCACCTCATCATGGCGAAGTCTGACATATCGCAGAAGGAAAAGGCGGATCTGGCATGGTACAAGAACTCAGGGTGTACCAAGAGTCTGACGCACCACAAGGAGTGGTTTACGCAACTGCTCTCCATTCCCCCCCGTCCGATTGTTTTGGGTGATGATCGGGTTGTGTATGCTGAGGGGATTGGGATTGTAGAGATGTGGTTGGAGACCCCGCGTGGCATTGAAGTTGGAGTGTTCCATGGCGTACTGTATGTGCCTGATGCTGCGTTCAACCTTCTCTCATTGTCCTCTCTCACCAACACAGGATTGCGCGTCGTCTTTGACGATGACTATGGCTACATCCTCGACAAGGAAACAGGAGAGGAGTTGGCCAGGTCGGTGAAAGAAGGCGATATGTACCGCCTGCTGGGGGCGACCAAGATCCCGCGCGAGCAGAGCCTTGCAGCAGTGGTGCAGGCCACAGATGGCAAAATCTGGCATGAATGCTACATCCACATCAGCATGCGCGCCTTACATCAACTTCAAACGAAGCAAATGGTGCGTGACTTGCCCACCATCTCTAACTTTGAGCAGCAGTTGTGCATCGGCTGTTTGGAGGGGAAGCAGCATCGCGAGGCGTTCTCTGGAGCAGGAGAGCGCGCAAAGGAGGTGCTGGAGCTGGTCCACACAGACTTGTGTGGCCCGTTGCCTGCGGTTTACATCAAGAACCGCAGTCCAGCCAAGGCACTGGAGCAGATGACGCCGTACGAGGCGTGGTTTGGCAAGAAGTCGAGCGTGGGTCATCTTTGCGCGTTTGGCAGCTTGGCGCACATGCACGTGCCAAAGGAGAAGCGGCAAAAGTGGGACGCGGAGAGCGCGCAGATGCTGATGATTGGCTATGACGTGGCAAGCAAGGCGTATCGCCTCTACGAGAGGGATACATGTCACGTCATCATCTCTAGGGATGTCGTCTTCAACGTGAGCAACGTCATCGGTACCAACATTGTCTGTGAAGAGGCAGCAGAAGCAGCAGCTGACGAGGCAGTGGGAGCAGATATCCTTCCTGTCCCAGTCTCTCCTGATCCTTCCTCTAATGTGACAATGGGAGAACCAGTCTACTCTCTCATGTCTGATGCAGTAGATATAGGGGCCTCATCGGCAGAAGCAGAGGAAGAAGATGCACCACCATCAATAGGAGTAGTTTTACCGGCAGCACCACGTCAGCCGCTTGCTAACGCTCCAGCACCAGGTCGGAGGTACCCTCTCAGGGTGCGCTACAAGCTTGGTGAGCGCGGGCATTTCTGGATGCTCCAGAAACCAGACCAGATGAACGTCACAGTTGCAGCAGACTATGATGAGCCAACGCCGTACAAGGAGGCCATGGTGTCACCAGATGCGGCAGATTGGGCGCAAGCTGTACAGCAGGAGATACTATCGCAGCTCGACAATGGTACGTGGGAGCTGACTGAGCGTCCACCAGGACGTAAGGTGATCAAGTGCAAGTGGGTGTTCAAGAAGAAGCGGGGAGTAGATGGCAACCTGGAATAGTACAAGGCAAGGCTGGTCGCCAAGGGCTACTCGCAGCAGGAAGGCATCGACTACACGGAAACCTTTGCTCCTGTTGCAAAGTTTGCCTCTGTGCGTACGCTCCTTTCCTATGCAGCAGCAGAAGACTTCGAGATCCACCACATGGACGCCAAGACGGCGTTCCTGAACGATGACCTGGAGGAGGAGATTTACATGGAGCAGCCGGAGGGGTTCGTCATGGATGGCCAGGAGCACCTGGTTTGCAAGCTGTAGAAGTCGCTGTACGGCCTCGAGCAAGCGTTGCGTGCTTGGAACCAGAAGTTGGATGCGGCGTTGCAGTGCATGGGGTTTGAGCGCAACGAGTGTGACTATAGCATCTATCGCTGGCAGCATGGTCATGAGGTGCTCATCATCATCGTATATGTGGATGACATGCTCCTCCTTTCCAAGAGCATGTCTGCACTGTAGGAGTTCAAGGAGGCCCTACAGGAGCGCTTCCAGATGTCTGATCTCGGGGAGGCATCATACTTCCTCGGTATCCAGATCACGCGTGACCGCAAATCACGCTCTCTCTCATTGCAGCAGAGCCGCTACATCAAGGATGTCTTGCAGCGGTTCGGCATGGCAGAGGCAAAACCCATCGGCACGGTAGTACCTCGTTAGATTCAATGGAGAAGCAAATGCAGCTGAGTAGCAGAAGTACGAGAGCGCCGTCAGCAGCCTCATGTACCTGATGGTTGCAACCAGGCCGGACCTCGCACAGGCTGTTAGCACTATTAGCCAGCACATGGCAAACCCCGGACCTGAGCACCAGAAGGCAGTGAAGCGGATATTCCGATACCTTGCTGGAACCATCAACATCGGCATCACCTACAACGGCAACGACAACAACATCATCGGCTACACAGACGCTGATTGGGCTTCAAACCCTGAGGACAGCAAGTCCATCTCTGGACATGTGTTCCTCATGAATGCTGGGGCCATGAGCTGGTGCAGCAAGCGACAGGTGGTCGTGGCCACCTCAAGCACGGAAGCTAAGTACGTCTCTCTCAGCTTTGGAGCCAAGGAAGCAGTTTGGCTTCAGCGTCTCATGGCAGAGATGAGTGGGAGTGTAGCACTTCCAGTTCCTATGCACGTCGACAACCAGAGCTCAATCACACTCGCCAAGAATCTTGAGCACCATGCACGCACCAAGCACATTGACATTGCATATCACTTCATCAGGCACATGGTGCAGGAGGGTGCTATCAAGCTGGAGTTTACTCCAACCAGCAAGCAGGTCGCTGATTTCTGCACCAAGCCAGTGACCCGTGAGAAGCAACAGTTTTGCATGAAGGCATGTGGACTTAGCCCACTCTGACTGCGGCAAAGTGGGAGATTGTTGGGAAAGGAGCCATCCGGCTCAGTTTCAGGTCCACAGGAGCAAGTTCCAGGAAAGTACCAGATGCCTGCTCCGATCGTTAATCCAACTTCACCATTGGAAAGATCAGGTGGCAATATGTCTACGGTCCAAGTTTGAGGCCGATCCAACGGTCGGATTGGGAGATATGAGTTTTCGAAGTGTTCAGGGTCATCGACCGCCGATATCCGGGTGACCATGGGCGATGGCTCCATGCCTTAGCCTGAGAAAAGAAAAAGGCAAGAGATCCAGGGTCAAGACCCGATGGGAGAAATATCCAAAAAAGTCCTAGATTCTTGGGTTGCCTTGTCAGAGTGTGCTGACTAGGAAAAAGGTACCTCTCCTTACTTTTTAGGTGAGGAGAGATCCTTGTGTGCTAGCCATGGACACATGGCAATTCTCCATGGGATTGTGGGTTATGTGACCACTAGGAGTGTGCCATGAGAGCATTTTCTAGCTCTCTAGGTCGTGTGTGAGTGGTCAGCCTGATTGCTAGGCTGAATTCCTCCCTTGTGTGAGATTATGGACTCTAGTGTGTGAGCCTTACCCTCCATGGCTAAGTGGTGTGGCTTGTGAGAGGGCTGACTTGCCCAAGCTCTAGCTCTATATGTACTCCATCATTTTGAGTGATTTAACAACCATTCTTCAGCACAAGTGATGCCCTTCCAGTCCCACATGCTCGCTGCTCCAAGGCTCCCTCTCTCCTCCAGNTGTGAGTGGTCAGCCTGATTGCTAGGCTGATTTCCTCTCTTGTGTGAGATTATGGACTCTAGTGTTTGAGCCTCAGCCTCCATGGGTAAGTGGTGTAGCTTGTAAGAGGGCTAACTTGCCCAAGCTCTAGCTCTATATGTACTCCATCATTTTGAGTGATTTAACAACCATTCTTCAGCACAAGTGATGCCCTTCCAGTCCCACATGCTCGCTGCTCCAAGGCTCCCTCTCTCCTCCAGTTCCAACAACAACAACTATAGCAATAGCAACAATCGCTCCTATTTCAACAGTCGTAACATTAGTAGCAGTAGCAGCAGCTGTTGTAGCAGCAGACTAGTAGCATCGGCACCGGCGGGAGCAGCTACATTGTAGTTGACGTAGTAGCAGCTCCAGCAACAACTGCCACTGATTTCAACAATTCTCAACTAACGTCATTGCTGATGTCAGTATTGACAGCATGAAGAAAAAAAAGCCTGATCTATAGGAACAACTCTGTAGATAACGTAGCAGGAGCTGCTGAAGTCAACCATCGTGACGTCACTGCTGCCATCAGCAGCACACAAAAAAAAGGGAACAAGGAGGGCCAACAAGACACCATGGCTAAGAGCACAAGTGGGGAGGGGTCCTCCTCTCTTGGGGGGACCCCTAGCCCCCCTTTCTTCCAGCATCTGCAGCATTTGTAATAGTAGCAACATCAATAGTAGCTGCAGCAAAAGGAGCAGCAGCAAAAGCAATCCACAAGCTTCGTCGCCGGCTCCTCCGATCCACTGGCTGCCATCCAACAACAGCTTGTCGCACTGACACAACAACTTGCAGCATTGCAACCGCTAGCATCACATACACACACCAGTGCTCCACCGCCCTTCCTTCCTCTTGTACACACCAACCACATTGTATCTACAACCACGCATAACTTGGCGCAGCAGCAGACCCAATATCAGCAGCAGACAGTGTCCTCTGTCGTTGGCCCCACTCTGGGTGCCAACCGCAGGCCAAAGGACTTTGAGACCCCGCCCCCGCTGCTTCAGGCCGGGGAACAGTTCCGGAGCTTGGAGCTTAGCTTCTGCAACTGGGCACAGGGTGAGGGCCTGTGGGCATACTACACTCTTCCGTATGACTCCACCCAGACTGACCAGTTGTATGATGTTGGTCGCACCATACGTGCACTGTCGCCCCTCGGGCATCACACCTTGCTATAGAGCCCTCCTCGGCGGCTTCACCACTGGCGGGACCCCAGACCATGCAGTTGCATGGCAAGTCCTCACCCATCCCCATCGCCTATCCAACAAGGCTCAAACTAGCCGTCTGCTGCGAGAGTTCAACTCCCTGCACATGGGGAGACCGAGACGGTCACCTCATACTGGCAGCGGGCTGAGGACATCCTAAGTTGCCTAGGCACCTATGCTCCACCCCCTCCGGCTGTGCTCCTGACCATCAAGCGTGGTGCCACCGACGCATACGCCGACATATCTTTCCACTACACCCAGGACATCCTCTCCACCATGGCGAACCAGGGCACCCTCATGCCCTAGTAATACGAGATCGTTCTCAAGATTGAGGAAGCTCATTTGGAGTCACGCATCTGGTGCACAGAGGCCCTTGCCTCCGATGCCGTTGCCTCTGTAGCCGTTGCTTCCCCCGCAGCAGCTACATCCACCAGCTCCTTGTAATCAGGGAAGAAAAGGCACTCGGGCAAGAAGAGCAAGAGCCATCAGCATCAGTAGTAGCTGACCGGGTTCAGTACTAGTGGCTCGGTCTACCACAATAGTGGCCAGCCTAGACACCGGTGGTACACGTGCCCGCTATTGACGGACGAGGTGCGCGTCATCGCTACCATGCGTTGCCCATGTGACAGCCGTCTCGCCTCTACCGCCGTAGCTGTAGCCGGCCTCCATACCTCCACTCCTCCGACAGACACACTGGTCTCGCCGTTGCCAGCTCCGCATCAACATCATTTGCAGCTGTCGGCGCCTTCGTTTCCATCACTAGTGCTATCCTCCTCCTATCCGGGCTTCATTGCTGTCACTCAGTAATCAGTCTACACTACCTGAACATCCACTCATGAGCGTCAATTGGAGCAGTTTATCGCGCTCCAGCTCAGCCTGCATCGCCCCCCCCCAAGGGAAGTGCGAGTTGCACCACCTCCTACCCATCTGCCCTGCCCTGCATGACTTAGATTGAGCTACAGTCATTTCCTGCATCCTTGTTTGTTTCTTCGTCTCTTGTGCTCTCTTCTACCCCTCTCTATGATGACGTCGTGTGGCTTGATGATTGGCGGTTTTGGTTCGTGTCGCCGTCCACCGCGTCCGCGCCTCTTGTTTGTTTCCATGTCACTGTTAGTGATCTAACGCCATCCACCGCGTCCGCATCACATGACGGCCTCTTGCGAGGCCTTCAGTGTACTTGTTCTTGTTGGCGATGTGTCCGGTGTCCGGACGGGCTCCGGAGAGGTGTTACCTGTCCACGACATGTGTTTGTCACCGGCACGCTCTCACCACAGCACACACATTTCACACCACCGCCCGTGCCATGTCCACTCTGCTATTGTCAATAGCATGCTCCACACCTAGTCGGTCAAGGGCCTTGACCCAGACTCCTTCCCTTGGTCGTGCCCCAGAGAGTGCATTGCGCTCAGGGCAAGATGCACCGGTCAACATACCCTCAGTCCTTCTCCCGTGCATCTGTCCCTCTTGACCTGATCCATTCCAATGTCATGGGTCCTCTCCTTACGGAGTCCGTCACAAAGCATGGACGATATGTCCTTACCCTCACTGACGACTACTCTCGCTACCGTTGGGTCTTCTGCCTTGGGTAGAAAAGCGATGTCGCTCCTGCCATTCAGGACTAGCTTGTCCGTGTGGAGCACAAGTGCGGTCGGCCCTTTTGCCGCTTTTGCTCCGATTGCGGTGGCAAGCACATGGGAGAGACCACGACTTTTCCCACCTCCCGCGGTGTCCACCGCGAGACGTCGGCGCCTGACACACCAGCCCTGAACGACATCTTTGAGCGGTTGATTCGCACGAGGGTTGACGGCGTCCGCACCATGCGGGTCGAGTCTGGCCTCTCCAATGGCTTCTACTTTGAATTCATGGCCTGCATGACGTGGGTCTAGAACCAGATTCTCCACAGGCCTCTTCCTCGCCGGTCGATGCCGTACCAGCACTAGTGCACTAGCGGGCTGACCTCATCCCGGCTTGTGTCTAGGGCTGCGTGGCCATTGTGTGGCTGCCCGTCCCGCAGTAGGGCAACAATCTCGTCCCTCACGGATGTCCTTGCACCTTCCTCGGTGTCTCCCGTCTGTCCAAAGCCTAGCGCTTTTGGGATCACGCTCTGTATGCATTATCAAGTCCCACGATGCTCTCTTTTTTTAGGAGTTGTTTCCCCGCGACCTCGTTTGCTCTAGGTCGCTGATTTCCCGGTTAGTCCTAACCTCATCTTGTCGCTTCCAGGCAGCACATCACTTGGTCCCTCAGTGCTAGCACCCCCAGCCCTGTCCGTTGGTCCGTCCGAGCTGATAGCCTTGTCCGCGTCTGCTGGTCCCTCTGGGCTGGCAGTCCCGTCTGCGTTCACTGGCCCCTCATGGACGGCAACCCCATTTGCGTCTGCTAGCCCCTCTGGGCCGGCAGCTCCAATTGCGTCGGCTGGCCCCTCCGCGCCAGCAGCTGCGTCTGCGTCTACTAGTCCCTCCAGGACGAGAGTCTCGTCCGCGTCTTCTGGTCCCTCCTGGCCGGCAGACCAGACTGCGTTCACTGGCCCCTCCAGGCCGACAGTCCCAGTCGTGTCCGCTGGCCCCTACAGGCCGGCAGCCCTAGTCGCGTCCGCTGACTTCTCCAAACCGGCAGCCCCGTCCGCGTCCGTTGGTCCCTCTGTGTCTGCAAACACGTCTACATCCATTGGTCCCTTCGGGTCGGCAGCTCCGCTTATGTCCGCTGGTCCCTCCCAACCAGTAGCCCGGTCCGCCTCCGCCAGCACCTCGGACTCGGTGCCATCTCCTACCTTACCGCACTACACGAGTGGTCCAGGCGACAGCCTCCGACCCATGCCATAAGGAAATGTGTAGACTGCCACACCGCGCCAATGGCACCTCGGTCCCCTGGCGCCCTATGTGTCTCTTCCACTCCTATGATAGTGAGTGGGGACACTGGCACCAAGGCCCTCGGCCTAACCATTTCGGCCATCATTGTAGACCTCCACCCGGGCTCCGCACTAGGCTACGCCATGCTGCATTAGGAGCATCGGCATGTCATCAAGGTTGCACTCACGCGCATCCCACCTAGAGCTCAAGATGTACACGCCGTTGCAGTCCACACCACGACATGCCTGAAGGACCCGGCCACCCTACGCGAGGCTTGAGCCTCCTCCAAAGTCGCACACTGGGATGTTGCCTACACCGACGAGCTCACTACTATCCGAGAGCACCATGTGTATGACCTCATTGATCTCCCTCCAGGTTAGAAGACCATTGGTGCCAAATGGGTCTTCCGGTGTAAATGGAAGCCGGACGGGTTGATTACAACCAGATCTTTACCACAGTTGGTTGATTCTCCTCTTGCCAAGCGCTTTTTAACCTGGTTGCCCTGCACGGGTGGGAGCTGTATCAGATGGACATGAGCAACGCTTTCCTTTATGACTCGCTGGAGGGAGATGGGCTCTACGTGGTTCAGATTCCAGGCTTTGACAATGGCACTGGGAAGTTGTGGCAGCTGCAAAGGGCCCTGTATGGCTTAAAGCAGTCGCCTCGGTGCTGGAACTAGGAGATTAGTTGCATGCTCCTCCGCGGTGGGCTCCTGCGCAACAGTACTGACCCCACACTATTCATCAGCCCGCGAGGCCAGACCTTTGCCACTATCCTGATCTACGTCGATGATCTTCTCATCGCGTTGCCAGAAATGGCTACCATCCAGCGTGTGAAGGACCTGGGGCACACTACCTACCAGATGAATGATCTCGGGTCTGTCTGAGTTTTCCTCAGCATGGAGCTTGAGTATGATTGCTCCCACGGCATCTTATACGTCCACATGGCTACCTATGTACAGACTCTATCTACTTGCTACGCCGAGGACGTGCCCCTGATGCCGAGCGCATCCTCACCCATGTCACCCGATGGCCAGGTGAATCTGAAAAACTCTCACCTAGCCATTGTGGGGCAGCGCGTTGATGTGACCACGTATTCGTGAGTCATCAGATTACTGATGTTCCTTGCGACAAAAAAACGCCCAGATATTGCGTTTGCCGTCAACCTCCTGGCTCAGTTCTCTTAGGACCCGCGTCACCTCCACTTTGAGGCTGCGATCCAAGTACTCCACGGTGTGGTCTCATGTTCCGTTGACATCAGTCTGTTGTCGTGGTGGGCTACAACGACAGTGACTCGGTCAGCGGTCCGTATGGCAAGATTCGCATAGGCTGGATCTTTCTGGTTGGCGGCACGGATGTGTCCTGACGCAGTGGTAAGCACGAGTGCATTGCATGTAGCACTGTTGAGGTTGAGTACGTGGCTCTTGGCTCAGGCGCATGTGAGAGCTTGTGGTTGCGTCGTCTGTTGTCTGAGATGCGTCAGTCCGTCCCATCCATCATGTTGCATTGTGACAATGAGAGTGCCATGGCCATCGCCGACAATGACGGTGTGCTTCGCACATGCACAAAGCACATCAATGTTGAATATCACTATGTGCCTTCCTTGTTGCACAACGGCACCATCAACATTGTGTGGGTTGAGACAGCATAGCAGCTGGCTGCCTTCTAGACCAAGGCATTGAAGCGCAACTCATTCAAGAAGGCTATGGGTTTGGTCAGCGTGCGTCTTTGAGTTGCACCCCTTGTCCCTGCCAGCATCTCTGTGTGCCCTGGGGGAGTCTTGAGAAGATGCATACAAGCTTCCTAGCGACACAGCCGCTGACTGGGCGTCAGTGCCCCGTCAGACGGTGACAACAGTCACAGGTCGTACACGCGACAGCAAGGGTCTGGCTAGGAGACACAAGTCAGAGTTACATAATGCTTCAATAGCATTTGCAAAGAGAAATGACAAATGACAGGTCCATGTTACAAGTACCTGTCGCGGCGCACGGTGGGTGTCGCACGCGGCAGCACAAGGTCTGTCCTAAAACCGGCCCAAAACCACTGTTTTGGCTAACTCAGTGTAGACATGTCAGAACGCTATGGCATCTAAACCTAAACGTGCAAAATCACAAGCTAAGTGCTACCACTGGTCACATGCATATATTCAGCATCAAAAGGTGGACACAGAATGCAAAACATGCAAATCGGACCCACAGTCAGTCCACCGATAAACTCCTACGTGTTGTAGAAAAACTGCAGGATGTCCCTGGCAGCGTCCCGAGCTTTGGGACAGTCGTTGGTCAGCTCCAAGCTGGTATTCCACCACCAGACGGCGCACTGGTACCACCTGGGTCCGCATCAGGGGTCTACATGGGCATGGACATGGCCGAGTGGTCACAGTAAATTGTACAAGTGGACAAGAACGTAATAATTCTTTACGTTCTTGTCCACTTGTCCAAGTGCAAAAACAGTGGTGATATAGACACAGACACACCCCACACTCAACCACTCTCAGGCAAGAGGCGAAGCCAACCAGAACGGGTGGCCACAAGAAACTTCTCGCGTGCTAGTGCCTTCATCAAGAAGTCAGCACGCTGCATGTCAGTGCCAACCCATATGACGGAGACAACGTGTCGCTCTACGAGATCACGTACAAAGTGATGCTCAACTGTAATTTGCTTCATGCGAGCGTGAAAGATACCAGAGTTCTCCGCAAGGGCAAGGGCACTCTGGTTATCGCAACAAAGCACAATGATTGACCCAGCTCAAGGAACAGGAGCTCTAGCTATATTGCCTCAACAGCCCCTGCACCCAGAGCAACATACTCTGCCTCCGACAAGCAATGTGAAATGCAGCCCTGCTTCTCGCTGCGCCAAGACATAGTGGTACCACCGAGCAGGAACATGTAACCGGTGTGACTGCGTCCATCTGCATTCCAGGCCCAGTCGTTGTCGGTGTGGCCATTATGAACCACCAAACACTGCCGGCAAAATCAGAGTCCGAGGTACAGTGTGGAGACCATGTACCGCACCACTCACACAGCTGCATGAAGGGCTCTAGTGCATGGAGCCCATGAAAGCTGTGCAAGGAGGTTGACGGCGAAGGTGATGTTGGTGCTTGTGGTAGTGGCCAGGTACATTAAAGATTCGATACAACGGAGGTACAAGGTTACATCCACTTTCTTCCCTAACTTTATGGGATCATCTACCTTTAGGGCATCCTGCCCATCAGGTGTGAGAGGCATGGAGGCCGTGGAAACTACGCCACGCAGGTCACTGAAGCGCTCCCCCACAACGCGTGCGTATCGAGGCTGATGCAGCAATGGTGTCCGACGTGTGCGTTCTCGCACGATCTCCATGCCAAGAAACACCGCTACAGGACCAAGGTCCTTCATCCTCTAGGTAGTCTGGAGGGCTGCCTTGGCCTCCTTTGCGACCTCCATAGAAGGGTGCAATTGAAAGGGTATTCACATAGATTAGGATGGTGGTGAAATGCTTAGGCGTCCGTCGCATAAAGAGAGAGGCATGTGCCTCGCTCTGTACATATCCCGCACGAGTCAGGTTGCTAGTGATCTCCTGGTTCCAACACCGAGGACACTGCTTGAGGCCGTACAAGGACTCACACAACTGCTAGACCTTGTCACTATCCTCAAAGCCTGGTGGCTGAGCCACATAAATCTCCTTACCAGAGAGCCATGGAGGAACACATTGTTCACATCCATCTGGTACAATTCCAAATCATGCTGAGCAACTACACCAAACATGGCGCGAGCTGAGGTCATGCGGCCGAGAGGGGGCAAAGGTGTCAGTGTAATCGATGCCCTGGATTTGAGAGTACCCCTTGATGACCAAGCGCGCCTAGTGGCGTTCCAGTGAGCCATCCGGCTTCACTTTCTTGCGAAAGACCCACTTGACCTGAATAGCCTTCCTCCCAGGTAGAAGGTCGACTAGCTCGTAAAATCCCTGGTCTCGGATGGCACGAAGCTCATCCTCGCAGGCACCACATCAGGCGTCAACATCCTGTGATGAAAGAACTTCCCTTAGTGTGCCTGGATCAGGCGGCATAGATGGAGAGCTTTGAGTGGCAAGTGCATACGCCTCAGTGCAAGGTCTGACGACTACAAGGTCAGCAGCTCCATCACAAGCGATATGAAACTCGCAAGTGACGAGATCGTGCCCTACGGGGCATGCTTAATGTACCTCTGTGTGCTCAATACAGACACTCAAGCCTAGGGCCTTTGTACCGGGATCACCACTTGGGATACTGCGAGTGGAGCGCCTGGGTACGGGACCTGACACTTGCTGGACTCTGGAGTTCAATGGTCGAAGACGACCGCCAGGCTCACATGAGTAACGTGGGCTCGAGGGGCTCACCTCAGGCACAAGGATAGACACGACCACAGTTGGTGAGGGGTGAGGCAAAGGAGCAGGTGATGCCTTGCGAGGAGATGCATGTGTGGCAGACCCCGGATTGGGTGTGAAAGTTGGAGCAAGTGAGGTTGGACCACGTACAAAAGCCGGTGTGTTGGCGGACACAGGTATGGGATCATGGGTGTGTGTGGGGTGTGAGGGAACACGGGTAGAAGCCGGCTATACTGGAGAGGTCCGTGGGCCAACAGGGATGATCGATGGATCATCAAGAGCCGGAGGCCGAGAAGTGGAGGGAGCTCGTACGGACACATCAGCCGGGTGAGAGGTGCTCGCAGGCTCAGACTCCCCCATCCGTCAAGAAGCCTCACACGTAGGATCGTACGTGATAGACAGCGACGTGATCGAGGTCAGACCGCGGTAGGTGAGGGACTAAAAAAGAAGCGCATCACCAGACTCAACGATGCGACAATGAGTGGGGTGCCCAGAACGCTAGGCCTTCGACTACGGGAAGATGCCTACGAAGGCATATAAGTGACCCCGCAACGAGACCTTGGACCTGTGCCGGTCCTCGGTATACCACACACAAGCCAAGGATCCATAGACACGAGCGAGACGCAAGTCACCACGGTGGCCAAACCAAAGCTCGGACGGTGTAAGGTGGTCCAGAAGGGGACCCTACGCGAGGCCGCTCCAGATCCACATCAAGTAGGTGAATCCTTCGAAGGCAAAGGACTATGCAAGATCGCACTCAGATTGCATAGCACAAACCGCATCCTCCATGGTGCGGTTACAGCGCTCAGAGACACCATTCTATTGAGGACTAGCAAGAGCGGAGACCTGGTGAAAAACCCCGTGCTCGACAAAGAAATTGTCCATCTCACCAAGAAGCTCACCGCCGCGAACCAAATAGAAGATATGTAGCATATGGCGAGACTAACGGGCATCCATCACTAGCCAGAGGCAAACCTTGAGAGCGACATCGCTCTTCTGGCACAAGCTATGGACCCACCGCATCCAGGTGAAGTTTATAGTCAGGGTCAGGACGTATCTGCCCCGATTGGACAAAGAATCGGCAGGAAGAAGACCGAGAAGGTCTGAATGGACCAACTCAAGAGGGCAAAGTGCGCAAGAACGGGAGTCAGGATAGCTATAATGATGCATCTTACCATGACCGTAGAATAGACAGTCGGTCTTAGGGGGCATCTCGAAAGAAGCCACATCAAGAACAAGTGCGGGCTGTGTCCGAATGCGCTTCAACATAGTGTCGGAGTCCACATGACACAGGCGTCGATATAGCAGTCGCTGGTGCTTAGCAGAGAGAATGCCAATGACAAACACTCAAGCAGGAGGAGAGGGGGAGCAAGAAGGAGGAGGAGAAATCCGAGTAACAATATAGATCATCCACAACAGAGGCACGAAGAACAACGGTACGAGTATCAATAGTTATCACAGTCGCAGAGTCTGTAGTGTGCTCCATACAGAGTCCCATCAATATGCAGGCACGCACAGAAAGCCAGCTCAGCTCAAGGTTAGGCAAAAAAAGCACCTCAGAAAGATACAGGGGGCCAGACGGACCATCAAAGCACACAACCTCAACACCCTGGACTGGGAAGGACTGACCAGAGCTTGTGCGAACCGAGCAAACAGAGGCAACATGACCGAGAAAAACGAAGTCACTACAACGATGAGTGGCACCAGAATCGATGATCCAAGTGCCACCGGGATCACAACCGGAGGATGTCACTATACAACGGGCAATGGAGCATTCGGCCTCAGACAAGCACTAAGCAACAGGTGAGGAGGAACGACAAAGGACACAGAGGTGCGACTCATGAATGCAGCCGGTACTATCTCGTCCATTGTCATCACATGCCAGCTTTGCCCCCCCACAAGAGTCATCACGAGCAACGTGAACATACGAACAAGTAGTCTGTGAACCACCCGGGTGTGACAACACACTCGCACCTCCTTGAAAGCAAAGCTCCAAAAGATGATGGAGCTCAGCAATGGTGCGGTCACGCGGGTCCGGGTCGCCAATGTTTGCTGGTGAGGAAGCGAGAAGTGTTGCAGTCATGGTCGCAGCATGACCGGAGGCTATGCTGCTGGACGCCTGAAGACGCTGCGCGTGTGTAGCCTAAAGACCGCTAGTGATCTGCGCCAAATCAAGCGGTTGTTGGCACTCGGTGTACCGATGATCTCCTCCACAATTGTAGCAGTGGACATTGCATCCACTGCTACCGCCCAAGGACTACTACTGCTGTTGCGACTACTGCTCGCCCAAACCACGCTTCTTCCTACCCTTCTTCCCCTCTGCCGCGGCTGCCACACCCTACAACTGAGTCGGGGTAGCTGGGGTGGAAGGGGAAGAGGAGGGTGTGCTAGAGGATGAAAAAGTGGTTTGCAAGAGGGGCATCGGTGGCGACGTGATGACCACTACAACAAGACAACTCTCCTGGTGGGCCACGGCTACCGCGCGGGCAAAAGTCACTTGGAGGAAAAGCTGATACGCCCAAGGGAGGAGCTTAAGTGAGGTGGAGAAAGGCTCGAGCACGGCGTCGTTGTACCCCGAGAAGATGTCTGCGTGCTCAAGACAAACTCCGATCATGAGCGTGTGAAGCGCCAAAAGTTATGTACCTCCTGAAGTCCCAATACGCGTGTAGGTGTGCATGGCACACCGCTAGTAATCGGCTGCGGGCTCAGCACGTTCCTGACAAAGGGAGTGAAAGGTGCAAATGTGAGCCACGAGAGTGGCGTGCGTCTCTGCAACAAGTAGGGACAGTGCTAAGTCCAAGCCCCCACGTACATCAGCATCCGCACCCGTGCCAACCTGGCCAAGGAAAGGGCGAAAGTCCAAAATAGTCCCGCGTGGTATGGCGTAAAGGAGTTCGCACATCGCCCAAGCCGTTGTCAGCACCTGAGCACGGTCCGTAACCTGGTACGGACTGTGATAGCAGGACCATACCCCTTCTGAAGTGGCCCAGACCTAGAAGAGAGTCTCCCAACAGTCAAAGCCGTCATCGCCAACATAGTGTGGGAGTGGTGTCTTGAAGTCCTTTGGTTGCCGCTCTGTACGGAGAGCACCATGGGCTGGGAAGGACGAGGGATGGGGAAGACATCGGGACGAGGAATGTCGCCAAGGTACGAGTCAGGCAAGGATCGGATCTCCGATAACCGGGAACCAGAATGCGTATGAAGCTGGAAGAGACGCTCTTGAAGTTTTTTGATTTTCCCTCTCATGTGTGTCATCCTCCATGCCAGGCATGTCGAGGTCCTCATCCAAATGATCAAAAAGTGGCGGAACCTGTCCAGCTACTCTCCTCCGTGTAGATGCTGACTGCTGTGCAGAAGGTATGGCACCACTGACTTCCTCGAATGTCTGCTGTGATGACGTGGACAAACCACGAATAAGATCAGTGAGCGCACGGATAGCATCAGTCTGCTACTGCTCCTGACAAAAAATCTCATTGTGCTGACTACGCAGGTCCGCAATGGCCTGCGAGCGTGGGCTCATGACCCCTCTCGAGGAGGAAGAGGGATGTGGTTGTTCTTTACCCTTGTCACCTGTCGGAGCCATGTCAACGCTCAGTATGGACCAATACGTCAAACTGATTAGATAGTAGAAATATCAACATTTATCGAGGATTTGCAACGCTGGTAAACCATGATGACAACAAAAAATGTGGCTTACTGTTGGTGCCGATGTCATCGCTCACAATGATGACATCAGCATGAAAGTTGTCCGAATGAGGAAAGCTTTGGAGAGATTATGCACCAAAGGATTCTGAATGCAGTGGTGGTGGTTTTGTGCAAAAAAACCTTGAAGAAAGTCAAAAACGTCACTGTTTTCTTTTCAGTCCAAAATCCGGAAAAAAAGAATCTAGATCTGAGAGCGTTGTTTCATTTCATGGAGCCTATAGGGTATGAAATGAGGCGGGAGTGGAAGCGATGGATATGTTTTTGCAAGAGCTTTCTAACAAGCTCTTGCACACCAAAAGTGGTAGTCAAATGGGGTAGTTGCATTCTCTCACGTTCGGGGAGGCTGGTATGTGCTACCGGAGTAAAGCTTCTCGGACCCTTCACATATCTCTTCTAAACATCTCATGCCTCAACTGCTGCTGGAGAGGGTTGAGAAACCCTTGGCTGCCCCGTGGTGGTGGCGTGGTCATGCGGTTGCAAGGGTGTCTCCGCTGCTACAATCTGCTGCGTCGGATCACCGTGGATTGGTGGGTCCTCCCAAGACCGTGGCTTTAGTTGTGGCTCTCACTGCTGCTGCCACTGTTGCGTCTCTACTACGCAGCTCAGCAAGGGATGCTTTGCCGCTCTGATACCATGAGAATATGCGTACAAACTTCCTAGCCACACAGCCGCTGACTGGGCGTTAGTGCTTCGTCAAACGGCGACAAAGTTGTATACGCAACGAACAAGGGTCTGGCTAGGACACACAAGTCAGAGTGTCATGATGCTTCAATAGCAGTTTTAGAGAGAAATGCCACATGACAGGTCCATGGCAAAGTACCTGCCGCGGCGCACGGCGGGTGTCCCACGCGCCAGCACAAGGTCTGTCCTAAAACCGGCCCAAACCACTATTTTGGTCGTAACTCATCGTAGACATGTCATAACGCTACCCCGTCTGAACCTAGACGTGCAGAAGCACAAGCCGGACGCTACGACTAGTCACATGCATGCATCCGGCATCAAACGGTAGATAAACAATACAAAAACATGCAAATCAAGCCCACGGCCAGTCCACCAATAAACTCCTATGTGTTAAAACCGGCCCAAAACCACTGTTTTGGCCGTAACTCATCGTAGACATGTCATAAGGCTACTCCGTCTGAACCTAGACGTGCAGAATCACAAGCCAGACGCTACGACTAGTCACATGCATGCATCCGGCATCAAACAGTTGACACACAATACAAGAACATGCAAATTGGGCCCACGGCCAGTCCACCGATAAACTCATACGTACTACACAAAAACTGGAGGAGGTCCTTGGCAGCGTCCAGAGCTCTCGGACGGTTGTCAGTCAGCTCCAAGCTGGTAGTCCACCACCAGACAACGCACCGGTACCATTTGGGTCCGCATCAGTGCACGGGCATGGACACGGCCGAGTTGTCACAGCAAACTGTACAAATCAACAGGAACATCACAAATCACAACAATTCTATCTATTGAATGTGTCATAGCCCGCTGATGCGCACTGCGCCTGAAAGTCATGGGGGAGTGTTGGTTTTCTGTCACATCTCTCATTGTGCTCTAGTGTGACCTCCCAGCTTGTGTACATCGGCGTGCAGATGAGTGACAGCAAGACTCGACGCTGCTGGAGTGTCGTCCGGTAGAGCCGACACACACCGAGGACTACAAGCAGTTCGCTAGAGAATCCTCCCTCCGGCGACGTGCTCAGCTCCATCGGCAGGCCTCCTCGGCGGACGGGCTGGCGGCGGTCACAGCCACTGCGAATGTTGTCTGCATGTGTCTAATGCTGAATCTAACTGTACCATTGCGTCTGCAACGTCCAGCTCAGCTTAGGGTCCAAATCTCATGCTAGCGTGGCATTGTTGTCACCAGGGACTAGTGTAGGCGCTGCCTGGGTTTGGGCAGCCATATAGCCTCACTGCTGTTTTTCTAGCAGATTCTGACTGCACGACTACATTTGGAGCGTCAATATTATGGTATGGTCTAGTTTTTAGGCAAAACGGACGCCGCCCGGGGTTTGGGCTGTCGGCCGTCTGGCAGGTCTCACCTAGAAAAGCTACAAGTATGAAAATAGAGCTATTTTATGATTGGCTGGTGAATTGAGTAACAAGTTCTACAGAGCTTGGGGAGGGTAGTTCTTGGAGGGGTCTCCCATTGTGTCTTATTGTTGATCCTTGTTCAGTTATTTCAAGTTGTGAGCTGCTTTTTAAAGCTAACACTGGCGCGCTCATCTTTGAGTAACAAACCCAAAGCACTCGGACTTCGACTATAGAGCAACAGGCTGAGGGGGCTACTGACTAAGAAATCACCGTGGATGCCTGCACGCTGCATCAACAACGCTGCTGTCCCAACTTGCTGCCTAGGAATTTTTGCTCTGCTTTGCTGTTGTGCTATGCTCTTCTGCCTTGCTGCAGAATTTCTAGGATGAAGAGCAAGAAAACTCTCTCCCATCTCTTGACGTTGTGAAAGTATGGCTGATGCCACTAGCCAAAGAGGTGGTATCCTCTTCATTTGTTTGTTTTCTCAGCTCGTTGTGGGTCAACATCAAATGGGAGAAGGTCTTCCGACATGTGCGTGGCAAACTTGCTCAAGGGCCATTTATCGTAGTTTCTCTTACATTCTCTTAGTTATGTTCGACCACAATTTTCAGCCTTGGAATTGTGTGTTGTGATTTGTGACGTTCCGTTCGACTTATACAGTTTACTGTGACCACTCGGCTGTGTCCATGCTCGTGCAGATCCTTGATGCGGAACCAGGTGGCACCGGGGCATTGTCTGGTGGTGGACTACCTGCTTGGAGCTGATCGACGGTCGCCCGAGAGTCCTCGATGTTGTCTGGGACCTTCTGCAATTTTTCTGTAGCTTGGTGGACTGGCCATGGACCCGATGCATTCTGTGTCCACCGTTTGTTGCCGGATGCATGCATGTGACCAGTCATAGCATCCGGCTTGAGATTCTGCACCTGTAGGTTCAGACGGTGTAGCGTTCTGACTTGTCTACGCTGAGGTACGGCCAAAACAGTGGTTTTGGCCCGGTTTTAGCACAAACCTTGCACTGCCGCGTGCAACTCCCGCCGTGCGCCGCGGCAGGTACTTATGCCATGGACCTGTCATTTGTCATTTCTCTGAGCAAATGCTATTTGAAGCATTCTGACACTTTGCCTTGTGTCCCCTAGCCAGACCCTTGCCGTTGTGTGCACGACTTGTGACTGTCGTCACTGTCTGACAAGGCAGTGACGCCTAGTCAGCGGCAATATCGCTAGGAAGCTTCTGCGCATTTTCTCATGGTATTTAAGCAGCAAGACTCCTCTCGCTGAGCTGCGCCGCAGAGACGCAACAGCGGCAGCAGCAGTGAGAGTCACCGCCGCCGCCGCATCCTGGGTCTTGTTGCAGTCGTTTTTAAACAACATCATCACTCAGTCCCCACCACCACATCAGGTGAGCTGCGGCATTTACTAGCTCCTGTAGCAGCAACAACAGCACCACCACCGGGTGGGAGCAACAGTCGTGTCTGACTGCCACCTTATACACAAAAGAAAAAAAAGGAGTAGCAGCTTGCAGTAGCAGCTTGCGGCGGCGGCTACAACACTGACAACGTGCAGCGGCGGCAGCAGCTTGCAGCAGCGGCGTCATGAGCAGCCGTGAGCAGCAACAACAGCGCAGTAGTAGCAACGGAAGCAACAGCAGCACAGCATCAGCATTGCAGCTGCTACAACGACTGCATCATAGCGGCAGTAGCGGAAGCAGCAGCAGCATTGCTGCAGCGTAGCTACAGCGTTGCAGCTGCGCATAGTAACTACGTAGCACTGTGCAGGGCTGCGCTTGCCTGCGCAACCCCAACGCACCTGCGAGCAGGGGGTGACGATGTCACGTCCACCGGTCACGCGGATTTTGCGTGACCTTCCAAAAAAAACTGTTGGCGTAAAATACGCTAGGAGAAAAAACGCTAGCATTTTTTTCTGCAAGCGTAAGAAACGCTGACGTCGTCATCAACTGTGCTGACATCAGCAATTTTGGGGTCAAAACGTCAATTTTTTTAAGGTTTCAACTCCTCGAGAAATGCTGTTGGTTTCTGTTTCAAAGCATTTTTTACGCTTAGCCCCATACTGAGCGCTGACATGGCTCCGACCGGTGACAAGAGCAAAGGACCATCAGATCCTTCTTCCTCCTCCTCCAGGGTCATGAGCCCACGCTCGCAGGCCATTACGGACCTGCGGAGTCAGCAGGATGAAATACATCGCCTACAGCAGCAGCAGACCGACGCCATCCGCACGCTCAGTGATCTTCTCCAGAGTCACTCCAGGGCCCCACAGCACACCTCCAGGGGAGTCGGTGGTGTCACACCTTCTGCACAGTAGTCAGCTCTACATCAAGGAGAGCGGCAGGACAGGACCCGCCACTTCTTGATCCTTTGGAGGAGGACCCTAATATGCCAGGCATGGATGATGACACTCCCGAGAGGGAGATTCGCGTACTTCAAGAGCATCTTCACTAGCTGTAGATGCATTCCGGTTCTCCGTTCTCGGAGATCCGATCTTCGCCTGAGACATACCTCGGCGACTTTCCTCATCCCGATGTCTTCCCCATCCCTCGTCTTTCCCATCCTGTGGTTGCTCTCCGTACGGAGGGGCAACCTAAGGACTTTGAGACACCGCCCCCATGATATGTCAGCGAGGACGGCTTTGACTGTTGGGAGACCCTTTCCCATGTCTGGGCCACTTCAGAGGGAGTTTGGCCCTACTACCACAGTCATTACTAGGTTACAGACCGTGCTCAGGTACTGATAGTGGATCGAGCGATGCGCGGACTTCTTTATGCCATGCCTTACGAGACTCTCATGGACTTTCGCCCCTTCCTTGGAGAGGCCGGCAGAGCCGCGGGTGCTGACCCACGTCGGGGCTGGGACCTGGCATTGTCCCTGCTTGCTGCACAAACGCATGCCACCTTCCCGGCTCACATCCGCGCATTCCACTCCCTTTGTCAAGGACCTGCTGAGCCCGCAGCCGCTTACTGGCGGCGCGCCATGCGCATCTACACGCGCCTTGGGACCGTAGGAGGGACACAATTGTGGGCGCTTCGCACGCTCATGACCGGAGTCCGTCTTGAGCATGCCGACATCTTCACGAGGTACAGCGACGCATTGCTCGAGCCTTTCTCCACCTCCCTTTAGCTTCTTCCTTTGGTGCATCAACTTTTCCTCCGCGTGACATCCGCTTGTGAGGCAGTCGTCACCTAGTAGGAGAGCTCACTTGCTACACCGGTCATCGCATCACCAGCGATGCCTCTCTCGCAGTTCACTTCTCCATCCTCTGGCACGCCCTCCTCTTCCCCTTCAACCCCAGCTACCCCGACTCAGACGCAGGGTGTGGCAGCAACAGCATAGGTGAAGAAGAGTAGAAAGAGGTGTGGCTCGGGCCAGCAGTAGTCACCGCAGCAGCAGTCATCAGGCGGTAGCAGTGGACGCACTGTTCACTGCTACAATTGTGAAGGCACTCACCGCTGCACCAAGTGCCAGCAGCCGCTCGACTGGACGCGGATCACTCGCGGTCTTCATGCTGTACACACACAACGGTCTGTGTCCAGCAGCACAGCCTCTGGTCGTGTGGCAACCACGACCAGAGCAGTTCCCGCTTTCCCACCGGCGAGTAGTGGAGACCCGGACCCCCGTGACCGCACCATCGCCGAGCTCTTATAGCTCCTGGCGCTTCGCTTTCAAGGAGGTGCGAGTGTGTTGTCACAGCCGGGTGGTTCACAGACTGGTTATTTGTCTGTTCTCGTCTCTCGTGATGACTCGTGTGGGGGAGCACAATTGGCATGTGATGATGATGGAGCTGATAGTACATATTCGATTTCTGATTCTCACCTGTGCGCCCTTCATCGTTCTCCCTCCTCTGTTGCCGAGCGCCTATCTGCAGCCGAGTGCTCCAATGACCGTTGCACCATAACGTCCTCCAGTCGTGATTTGGATGGTACTTGGATCATCGATTCCGGTGCCACTCACCACATGACATGTCGTCGTAGTGACTTCGTTGTTCTCGGTCCTGTGGCATGTGTTCGTTCCGTTCGCACAGGCTCTGGTCCAGGGTGTTGGGGTTGTGTGCTTCGATGATCCGTGTGGCCCCTTGTATCTCTCCGACGTGCTTTTTGTGCCTGACCTGGAGCTCAGCTTGCTCTCTGTGTGTGCCTACACTTTGATGCGACTCTCTGTGGAGCACACTGCTGACTCCGCGATAGTGATTGTTCTTGATTCTCGCACTGTTGTTCTTCGTGCCTCTGTTGTGGATGATCAGTATCGTGTTCCTTGGATCTCTTCTTCTCCTTGCTCCCCTTCCCCTCCTGCTTGTGTGTTTGTCATTGGTGTCCTGTTTGCTGAGCACCAGCGCCTACTGCATTGACGTCTGTCTCATGTGGGCTCCGACAGTGTGTCAAAGCTCATTACGACACAGCCCGCCCTTGGTCTTGACGCAACCTCTTTCGAGAAGCCGCCCAAGACCAATTGTCTGTTCTGCGCTCATGGTAAGATGCATCGCTGCACCTACCCTGACTCCCGTTCCCGAGCCCTTCGCCCCCTCGAGCTGGTCCATTCGGACCTTCTCGTTCCTCTCCCTATCGAGTCCTTATCCGATCGAGGCCGATATGTCCTGACCCTGACCAATGACTTCACCTGGATGCGGTGGGTCTACAGCCTGCGCCAGAAGAGTGATGCTACTCTCGCGGTTTGTCTCTGGCTAGTGATGGCTGAGCATCAGTCTCGCCACTCGCTGCATACCTTCCGCTCGGATCGCGACAGCGAGTTTCTTGGCAAAATGGAGAGTTTCTTTGCCCAGCGCGGGATGTTTCACCAGGTCTTTGCTCTTGCCACTCCTCAGCAGAACGGTGTCTCTAAGCGCTCAAACCGCACCATGGAGGATACGGTTCATGCTTTGCGGTCTGAGTGCGGTCTCCCGGAATCATTCGCCTTCGAAGGATTCGCCTACATGACGTGGGTCTAGGATCGCCTCCCTCACGGTCCTCTTTTGAACCACGTTACACCGTATGAGCTCTGGTTTGGCCACCGTGCTGATCTGCGTCTTGCTCGTGTCTGGGGCTCAGTGGCTTCTATGTGGTACACGGAGGATCAGCAGGGGTCCAAGGTCTCCGCGGAATTGCTTGTGTGCCTTCGTTGGTATCTCTCCGCGGTCAAAAGCCTGGTGTTTTCGGGACCCCGCCCGTTGTCGCATTGTTGAGTCCCGCGACGTACTCTTCTTTGAGTCTCTCACCTACCGCGATCTCACCTCGATTGTGTCGATGTCTGTCACACGCTTTCCTACTAAGCCTGCACACGAGTCCAGATTCGCGAATCTGGACTCGGAACCGGATTCACCCATACGAGTCAAACCTTGGAACTGGACTCGCGAGTCTTTCTCGGGACTCGCGAGTCCTTTGTTTCGCGAGTCCTCAAGCCTTGTTTTGCAAATCCACTTGTAGACTTCAGCACCATGGACATTTCAATTTGTGACAATGCGTACCTACTTAGTGTCATCACTATGGCTTGCCTGGTTTGTCATTACTAAAGTCAAGTGACTAATGACAATGGCTTACCTGGTTTGTACAATGAAGTCATTAGTATGGTCAAGTGATTAAGTCATTAGTTAAGTCAAATGACAACCTATGGCATACAATGGATTACAGTCACTTCATTCATTGCAACCTTTTGCATGCTATGGCATCTGTAAAAATGAATTCATTTGTTAGAATGTGTTGTGCAACATGTTTCTCCATGAGTGGGAACAATGAATTTGCACGAAGGAATTAAGTCAAAGTAAGAAATGTATTATTTCAGACACATAGGCCATGAGCAGGCAGCATATGGACCATTGGAAATTGTTCATGGGGGTGTCATGGTGATCCCCTCCCCACCCCCCCCTTTACCCCACTGCTTGCTACAACTGGCCACAAGCACATCAAAAAGCATGTCTATGTCAGAGGTTTGCTCAACAGAGCATGTCTAGGTCATCTCAACTACGTCATCATCCCCAAGGCTAAGTGAAAAGCGGGAAGCGAGTTCGTCATCCTCTGCACCATCCCCTTTGCCATCGTCTTCATCGTCGTCTTCATCATCGTCTTCGTCTTCGGTATCGTCGTCGTCATCGTCCTCCCCCGATGACTCCAGCGGCAGACCTTCCCCTTCCCCCTCTCCATCCCCCTCTCCATCGTCGTCACTGGCTGCACCCTCTCCAGCATTGCAGCCAAGAGCTGTCAGCTTCTTTGCTGCTGCTGCCCGGCTGGCAGCCTTGCACCGCGCACGCTCCTTCTTCTCCTCCTCCTGCAATTCTGGTGCAACAACACCATCTGGAGAAACAGGGAAGTTGCGCAATTCTGGATCATTGATCCAGGTTTTCAGCGTCAAAACGTCCTGCACAGTCATGTTGTTCAAACAGTGTCGATACAGCGTGATGACCCTGCCCCCAAGTGAAAACATGCGCTCACATGGCGTGCTTGTGGCAGGCACAGCAAGGAGATCCAAAACAAGCAATGCAAACGATTGGAACTTGTCTGCATTGTCACGAAAGCAGTGCAGGATGTTGGTCTACCGAGACAGCAGCTTCTCCTTCTTCCAGTCCTCCACCTCCTGTTCAAGAGAGTCTGGTGATGTGACCATGGGCTCAGCCTCCTCAGTGGCAAAGAGCTCATCCATGGTGTCGGCTGTAGCAGCCTTCACAATTCTCTTCTTCTCCTTCTTCTTCTTCTCCTTTGCTCGGCTACGTTGATTCGCTGCAGTTGCTGGTCCGCCAGCCTCCACAACTGTGGATGATGTTGGCAGGGGAGGGGGTCCACTGCTGTCCACGTGCTCATCATCCTCCCCATCTGCTGCCCTTGCGGCAGCTGCTGCCTTGGCAGCTGCCTCTGCTTCACGTCGTTGCAACACGCGGTCGTAGTACGGCCTCAGGGCGTCCAGCACCAGCAGCTCCAGCTCCACTGTCCCTTTCGCGCCGAGGAGCTTGTGGACGTTGGCAAAGTGTCGGAGACGGAACCTGGGGTCCACAGCAGTTGCCAGGATGTGCCGTGGAGTGCACTTCTTCACGTATTTCTCGACCTGCGTGCTCACAAGCATAAAAACACATGTATTTTGAGTCACTACATCGCTATAGTTTGAGTCACTGCATGCATGACTAACTGCATGACTGACTGCACTGACACAATGCAAACCTTGTCAGTGACAGCCTGGAAGCCAGGCTTCAGGTCCAGCAGCAACTTCTCCACGGGGTCCAGCTCCTTGGCAGCCTTTTGCTTCTTCTCTGCTGCGCCAACTTTGACCTGCCATGAATGCATCTTAGCCAGGATGAGGCTGAAGAATGGGAGGACCAAGGACATGGTGGGGTACTTCTCCCCAGAAATGTCATCCGTGAAGCCCTTGAAGGGCTTCAGGATAGCAGTGACCAGGGCGAGGAGGTCCCACCCATGCCCACTTGGCTTCAGCTCAGGCTTGTGTTTCAACAACCACACATACAGCACGTCTTTGATGTGCATGACACGGTGGCACATGTCAAGGGTGGAATTCCACCGTGTTGGAGTGTCCACGTGCAGATGGAGGTGGGTCTTGCCGGCAGCAGTCACGGCGTTGGAGAACGACTCCTCCGGCTTTGCACTCTTGGTCACAAAGTTGCTGATGTCACGGTCAAACTTCAGGTACACCTTCACGTCAGGGCGGTCAAGCAGCACCTGTGCTGCCAGGTTCATGCTGTGCTCCATGCATCTGATGTGTCCGGCCTTGTCAAACTTGTCGTTCTGCACAGTGAGGAAACTGTCGACCATGCTATCGTTGGTGGAATCATTGTCAACAGTGAGACAGTAGATTTTGTCCCACACTCCCCACTCTTTCAGGGCAGCAGAGAACAGCCCAAAGATGTTTTCAGCAGTGGCACTGTCTGACACATGTGGAAAGGCAAGAGCAACGTGCTGCATGTCC
>SZWC01005056.1:82462-106698 GCA_023375785.1 Penium margaritaceum | reverse complement strand
GCTGATGCAGCTAAGGCTGCTGCTGAAGCTGATGCTGCTGCTGCCGCGGCCGCCGACGCCGCTGCTGCAGCTGCTGCTGGGTTGGCATTGTGCAAGCTACTTCTGCTACTACAGGCGGCACGGTACGGCCAACGCCTCACACGTCTGCGTCCATGGTCCTAGTTTATAGCCGCAGTGGAAGCCGTAAAGTGGCTGCTTTAGGCAGCCACTGCTCGGCCGCACAGTCGTCCGCAGATCGTTCAGTGTAGCATTTAAACGACTGTGGTGGGCTACTCAAATTCCACTTCCACTGCTTGCCGCTTCAATTCCTGCACAAGCTCGACAGGGATTAGGTTCCCTTTGATTGAGTTGGGGAATCCTCTGATTCGGTATGCTTATAACTCGTCTGACCTTGTCTGTTGTGGTTTGGTTCAGTTCGGTTTCCAGGCACGTTCAGGTCGCAGACCGTTTTTGGTGAGCAAGAGGGGCATTTTTTTTGCCTTTCCTATTAGGGGGATGGGGTTTTTTTCCCTTTTTCTTCACGCCCTCGAAGTTGGGAAGGACTGAGCGATGGGATTTCTGTTGTGGGCTTGCACAGAAAGTGGAAGCAGCCAAGAGCACAACGGAAGAACGTTGTGACACTGAGCACCACACACATGCGGGACACACTGACCACTGTTCTAATGCTTGACACACTGACCACTGTTGCAATGATTGACACCATTGACCACTCTTAATGCTTGACACACTGACCACTGTTGTGATGCTTGACACACTGACCACTGTTTTGATGCTTGACACACTGACCACTGTTTTAATGCTTGACACAGTGACCACTGTTGTATTGCTTGACACACTGACCACTGTTGCAATGCTTGACACACTGACCATTGATGCTTGACACACTGACCACTGTTGTAATGCTTGACACCACTAACCACTGTTGTAATGCTTGACACACTGACCACTGTCCTCGTGCTTGGCACACCGTCTGAATCGAGCCAGCGCCGTGCAGACGCGCGAGAACAATGCGGTTTGCAAAACATGAGGTGTTCTTGACAACGCGTTTCACTAACCGAATCGAGCCTCCGCCATCGAGAGGCGCGAGTTGAATGCGGCGGCAGCTGTGACGGCGCGAGCGGTGCTGATGGCGCGGGAGGGTGGAAGCCGGACCTGGCGAGCACTGCTGCTGCTGGTGGCAGTGGTGCGGATGCCCTCGCCCGCGGATAGCTCTAGCTCTCGTGCCGAAGGACGAGGACAGATTTTTACAGCGGACTCGATCCAGCCCGCTGCGCTGTGCGACCAGCGGCAGCGTGAAAGAGCCTTGTCGTGAAGTCCCTGCTGCAGCGGGAATGTGCACGGACGGATTCGGCCAAGTCCGACCTCCGGTGCTTGGGAAGGTTTTGAGAAGCTTGTGGGAACCCCCTTCCTGTAGTTTGGGACTGCTTTCCGAGATGGACGACAAGGCGCTAGGCTTGATGGAGGCAACGAATGTGGGAGGTGGCGGACGGTGCAGTGGATGTGGGAGCAGCGGGCCTTGGTAGCCGTGGCTGGGGACGAAGCAGCACGGAGCACGGAGACAACGGCAATGGCAAAGGTGGCCATGGCGGCAGTTTGTCAGCTGGAAGGGCCACAGTCGGGTGTCTGGTGCGTGCCAGCAGTCGGGCAGGACGGCAGAAGAAAAATAGTTTTTTCGACGTAGTCATACGACAACGCCTGTGGTCAACGTACGGCACGTGGCCAATGGAGTGCGGCGCTCACAACGGATCTGGGAGGGGGGCAGGTGAGTAGCTTACTTCAGCGAGATTCGGGCAAAGTAGGCTTCTTCGCTCTTAAGAATCGTTGCCTTGCTTGGGGAGTAAAAGAATAAAGAATGTTTCAAATATCACCACTATAGAGAGCAGTGTGGAGCCTTCGATGGAAGATCGGACGCATTAAAACTGTCTTTACTGTCGTAAGATTTTCACGACCCTTCATTTCCTGACTTGCCAGGCACTGCCTTACTTCCCAGCCTGCTTGGCTAGTCTACCAGCACCTTCAGATGGAGGAAGCAACTGCGGAGGCCTCTGATATGCGGAATCTGTTTCAATGGAAATCGGATAAGAGCGGTTTCTTTCCGATCGCGCATCGGGGCGCGATCGTCATCGTAGGACCGTCAAAATTGACGAAAGGCGAATGAACAGTCGCAATTGGTCGCTTTAAGTAATTTTTTTCATTTTTCTCTAAGATATTTCTCTTGCACATGCTTTAATGACGTGGCGTCAGTCAAGTGGAATGGGAAAGAGCCTGTATGCATATTAAAATATTAATGCACACGGGAAATGGCTCATTTGGTTACAGAAATACAGGATGAGGGAACATAGAAAGTGAAAAAGAGAAAGAGAAGCGGTGAAACAAAAGCTCGTCAGGATGACTACATGAGAACAAATTTGAAGTCGACATTATCACCATCGACTTGGTTGGGCCGACGCTGTGCTTGGATACTGCCCATCGATGGATGGAAATCTTTAGCACCCGGAACTTTGAATCAAAAGTTTCACAGAAACACACATGAAGAAAAGAGGATCGAGTGCGTCCAGAGATGTCTCCATATAAGAGATATCAACATAATTGTTTTCTCATTACGCTACAATGTTTGTCGAACGGGGGCCCGGAGCTTGTCCTGGAATCGACCCCACATAGGTACTGAGGAGGACCTAACTACTGCTGCCGGTTTGCTGCTGTTCGGTTGGCGCTTCAAAACCTCTCGGGTCCTGGCGGTTTGCGATCAAGGGGAAGGAAGCAAAAAAAGATCTAGCGGAAAAAGGATGCGGCTTGAAACTGCTGGAATCCCATCGTTTGGAACGCAATCGGACGTATCTTCGTTCATTTTGTACGACTTTCAGGGTGCACGACCTTCAAACTACACATCCATCTTCCACTTTGCCGGTCATACGGGCCGTGGCTGGATTGCTGTGAGTGGGGACAGCGATTCCACCCACCCACTTTGCTCACGTCATTTACGGGGTCCCAGGAAATTTCGTCCTCGCATAGTTGGCTGAAAACGCCATTCCACCCACTCCTAGCTCACCGGTGCCCGCCACTGTCCGCTGAAGTCGTCGGACCAAAGATAGTTTTCTGTGCGCAAAACCAATTGACGCATCTTTGTCTGAAGTTGAAAGGTCCAACAGTGCAGACGGCCTCGCTTCATACGCCCAGAGTTGCCTACAAACTTGGAGGTATGGTCGTAAAGTTTTCGCGCCACATAAAATAACGTCCCTGCCGAAGTTTATGTCCGTCACCTACTTTCGCGACGTCCACCCACACCCATCCACGACACCGGTGGGTGGATAAGGATGTGAGTGGGTGAAATCGCAGTTCCCACTCACAACAATCCAGCCACGGCCACGACTGGTGAGGTCAGGTCTAGACCTATGTTCGCCGACGCACTTCCTACGACTGATTTCGCACGTTATTGGTGGGACCTAGGATTTGTTGAACCAAGTATGGGTGCGGCTGATGGTGGTTGGATTTCATGGTTGGTCGAGTTCAACCATCGTTGGCGCTCGTGCTGTCCGCAGGGTTTTCGCCTTGATCGCCGTCAAGGTACTGCAGGTGAGTTTTCAACCCCAGCGCACGCGGATGGGTTTCTTGAGATGCATGTTCACCTAACCTAGCGGGCCCCACATAGCGCACCAATGGATGAACGGAATCGGTTCAACCATCCCCTTTCAAGCAATCAACGTGGGATGCCAGCAGTTGAAAGTTCGACAATTGTCCGCGGTCGGGGGAACACCCTTTGGACACTACTGCAGGCGAACGACGTATGACAGGGGTCCTGAACAAGGGACAGGCAGTGCACAACTTGTGGACTTCAGACGTCTTCGACAACATTGAGCAATGCCAGTGTCCGGTAGCGTTCAACGATGAAATCCAACCACCACCAGCCGCATCCTAAGTACAGCAAGGTGTGCTTTGATGTGCTTTGTGGGGCCCACTGTAGGGTGGTTCGACAGATTCAACGAGGGCCGCGATACCTGCATGACAGGAAGGCTGCGGTTGGAGTGATCACCATAACGTGTTACTGTCTCAAAGAAACACAAGAAGGAACGTCGCTGTCCAATCAATGCAGGAAAATCCTTGAATGCCCCTGTTGCCTAAGCAATAATGGTCGCTCACTCGGAGTTTTCAAAAAAAGAAACCATCGGCTTCGCCTTCCAAACGTCTATCATCATATACCCTGCCTTGGAATCCTCCACCAACATGTACCCTGTGTTCGTTTTCAGCTTCAAAACCCGCCCCATCAGTTGGAGTATTTACTTCTATACACCAATTTTTATGTCAAGCGAAACATAGGTGGTTCACACGTGTGAGGTGCACGACAAATCACAACTACAAGAATGGGGAAAAATGGATAACTTGTCTTCAGCAGTAACTCTACTTTGATGAAAAGTGTCAAGTGATTCAAGTGTTGTGCTTTGTGTCGTTCCTGTACAGTTTACTGTGACCACTTGGCCGTGTCCATACTCGTGCACATCCCTGAGGCAGGCAGCCCTGGTGACACCGGCGCGATGACGGACTACCAGCTTGGAGCTGACCGACCACTGTTCCAGAGCCCCAGATGCCACCGGGACTCTTTGCTGTGTTTTCTACGTCTTGCAGGCGTCTTTCGGCGGACTGGTCGTGAGGCCTATTTGCATGTTTCTACATTGTATGTCCCCTTTCTCTCGATGGATGCATGCATGTGACCAGTCGTAGCGTCCGTCTTTTGATTCTGCACGTCTAGGCTTAGACGGCTTAGCATTCGGACATGTGTGCGCAGAGTTACGGCCAAAACAGTCGTTTTGGGCCGGTCTTAGGACAGCTTTCGGACTGCCGCGTGCGACACCCGCCGTGCGCCGCGGCAGGTATTTATGCCATGGACCTGTCATTTGTCATTTCTCTCTGCATATGCTATATTGAAGCATTCTGACACTGTGCCTTGTGTCTCCTAGCCAAACCCTTGCCGTTGTCTGTACGACCTGTGGCAGTCGTCNGCACGTCTAGGCTTAGACGGCTTAGCATTCGGACATGTGTGCGCAGAGTTACGGCCAAAACAGTCGTTTTGGGCCGGTCTTAGGACAGCTTTCGGACTGCCGCGTGCGACACCCGCCGTGCGCCGCGGCAGGTATTTATGCCATGGACCTGTCATTTGTCATTTCTCTCTGCATATGCTATATTGAAGCATTCTGACACTGTGCCTTGTGTCTCCTAGCCAAACCCTTGCCGTTGTCTGTACGACCTGTGGCAGTCGTCACCGTCTGATCAGGCACTGACGCCCGGTCAGTAGCTGTGTTGCTAGGAAGCTTCTACGCACTTTCTCATCAAGCACAAATACAAACGTTTGAGAATGATAAAAAGACATATGTCAAGTCCTCGTTGCTCGAACCGAGTGATGCATGCAAGGTCGTGTCCTGATTAGCTGCTTCAGGAAGCTCTAGAAAGAAGTCGCGGGGCTGCAAGAATAGTGAGGCGCTTCTTTATTGAAGTCTAGCGTTGCCAAGAATTCAACCAAAAGATATCAAAACATCGATATAGTTCTCAATACTTCTAATAACCATTCGGGGAGGTGGTCGAAGTTGCTAGAATCTTCTAGGGCCTAACACCAAAGGACACCGTAGTTGGCCTAAATTCCCTCCTCCAGACGGCGTAAAATCCTCGAATTTCCACGTGGTTGGCCACGAATGTAAGGATGGAAATACCCACTCGTGGAGTTTAGGAACTCCTGTACATCAGGAACTCGTGTACCCCCCCCCCCTTTCATACGCAACATCCCAGCGAGCTAACAGACGGAAGCCCCTTACGCCAAAAGTAGTCATCGATCGGATGATTTTCATCTCACAAGTTGTCATAGGTGTTGGTTTGTGTGGCTTCCACCCGTCACGGGCGACGACGCGGTCATTGTCCATATACCCAGTACTAGTAAAATGGAGCAGCGTTACTGGAGAGTACGACGACATGATCCATGATGTGGGCGCAGCTTGCACCAGGGCATCGACAAGTGGTGGCTCCATGCACTAGCAGCTGCCACACAGGTACCACGACATCCCGGGTGCTTGCTGGGGTCCTTTCCAGCTTTTCTGCAAACGCTACAGCTGTCTTGGTGGACTGGCTCTCGAGCCCGATTTGCATGTTGACTGCATTGTTCACGGCAAACTCGGCTGGGGCCAAACAGTTGTCCCAATCCTGCATTGTTGGGTGGATGTACATGCGGAGCATCTGCTCGAGTGTGCGGTTCATGCGCTCTGTTTGCCCATCCGTTTGGGGACGAAATGCCGAGGACATGCGTTCCGAACCATTCTTGCAACGCAAGCCAAAACCGACTGGCGAAGCGTGGGTCACGGTCGGAGATGATGCGGAGGGGTAAGCCATGGTACTTGATGACACCGTCATAGAAAAGCCTTGTAGTCTCTACCGCTGTGACGCGAGTTGTTGTGGGCATGAAGTGGGCCATTCCTGTTGCCCTGTCCACCACGACCAAGATGGCATCGTGGCTTTTCTAGGTCTCCAGGAGTCCCATGATGAAATCCATGGCCACCGACTCCCATGGGTTGCCAGGAAGCTGTAGAGGCTGGAGGAGCCCTACAGGTGTCTTGTTCGAAGTCTTGTTACGAAGGCACAGATCACACACCATGCAGTACTTCCTGATGTCACTGCTCCACCCTGGCCACCAACAGTGCTGAGCCAGAGCATGTCCAATCTTTTTCGATCCAACGTGACATGAGGAAGGAGGATTATGAAACTCGAACATGATCTCTTGTCGTAAGTTGTTGACATTGGGGACCACTACCTGCTCGCCATGCCAGTACAACTCGGCAGCCTCCACCAGGCCATGGCGTTCAATGTTCTTTGGCTCAGCAAACCAGAGATCCATAGTGTAGCCCATTCGAATGCGATTTTTTAAAGGGTTCACACTGACCAATGGGCGCGGAGGTGGGTGGAGTGGGTTTGTGTGTAATGTTGTCTATGCCGTAATGGCGGCAAAGTGGCGGTTTGTGATCTCATTATTGCTCAGCATGAGGCTCATGTGTGTTGGGTTTCGGCTCAATGGGTCTGCCACGTTAGCCCTTCCTGCTTTGTACTGCCAGGTGAATGTGAATCGACTCAAGTATTCACTCCACCGTGCCTGTCGACGTGAAAGGTTTGGTTGCGTCTGGAAGTATGCGAGAGGATTGTGGTCTATGACCACCGTGATTTGTCCCTCGATACCTTCAAGATAGTAGCGCCATACTTTGAAAGCATGCATGACTGGCAGTAGTTCCTGATCCCAAGTGGTGTACCTGGTCTCTGCATCTAAGAGCTTACGGCTCTCGTAAGCAACAGGGTGGCCGTCTTGCATGAGCACAGCTCCCAACCCTGTAACCGATGCATCACAGCGTACCTCCCACGACTTGTTTGGATCTGGGAGTGCAAGTACCGGTGCCGAGATCAGCATCGTCTTCACAGCCTCAAAAGCTTTAGTGCATTTTGCTGACCAAAACAAAGTGCTCGCCTTCCGGGTCAGGGCATTGAGAGGGCTCACCAACGTGGAGTAGCCTCTCATAAACCGCTGGAAGTAATTTGCGAGTCCAAGGAAGAAGCGGAGCTGACCGACGTTCTTGGGTTGAGGCCATTCTTTCACAACCTGTACCTTATGAGGGTCCACGTGGATCCCCTCGCCAGTAATGACGTGGACAAGGTACTCCAACTCTGGTTGCGCAAACTTGCACCTACTTCTCTTAGTGAAAAAGTGGTTCTTGCGAAGAATCTCAAGCACCATTGTGAGGTGTCGCTCGTGTTCTTCGTGATTCTTGGAGAAGATAAGGATTTTGTCAAGATACACCAGCATTGACTTGCCGAGGTGTTCCCGGAAGATAATGTTCATCAGTGCTTGGAATGTTGCAGGCGCGTTTGTCACTCCAAAGCAGAAATGAAACTGATAGTGTCCGAGATGAGTTCTGAATGCCGTTTTGGGTACATCCTCCTCTGTGATCCGGATTTGATGGTAGCCATGTGATAGATCCAGAGACGTGAAGACTTTCGCGCCTTGAAGCTGGTCAAATAGGTCCTCGATGCGCGGGAGTGGGTATCGGTTTTTCACAGTGAATTTGTTCAATGCCCGGTAGTCTACGCACATCCTCAAATCTCCATCTTTTTTGTTGATAAAGAGGATGGAAGCCTCAAATGGGGACGAACTTGGTTCAATCTAGCAGTTTCTGAGGTATTCCTTGATTTGTGTTTTGGCTTCTTGTCTTTTTGCCGGGCTTAAACGATACACCGATCGAAAAGGGGACACAACCCCCTGTTCCAACGGGATGGTGTGACCGACCGCATGCCTGGGTGGCAACCCATCCGGTGGAGGTTCAAACACATCTGAGAATTCGGAGAGGATTGTGGCAACCCTTGAGGGTACGTCACTCTCCACCTCATCATCAAGATTCTTCAGGGTTGCCAGGAAACACCGACAACCCTGCCTCAGCTGTCATTTCACTTGGAGTGCTGTGAGGCTGGCTTGGGGTAGAGCTTTTGGATGTTGAATCTGGGGGATTCAAGACAAAGTGATAGTCCGTCGTCCACTGTAGATTCGTAACATTTTCAAGGTGAAGCACATAAGCGCTTTGTGGCTCACCAGCCATGGATCCCCTAGCACAACATCGAAGAGGTCCATGAGGACCAACACCATTAGGCGAATAGTGGTTGTGAACCCGGGCAACGTGAGTCGTGCTGTACAATCACCGATAACCGGCACCTCCCTATCATCACCGACAATCACCGTGCCTGTACGAGGAGAGTACTTCAACTGCTACGCGAGCACAAATGCTCCACTCACAAAGGAGTCATCTGTCCCGGTATCAGCAAGGATACGTAGTGGAGCACTTGAAAGCTTGCCATCAAACTGCATGGTCATGATTGCCTCAGACTTGCTTAGGAAAAGACTCGATGGGGACTTGGCCTCCAAGTGGTAAATGCGATAGGCATGAGTGCTTCTTCGGAGCTCCGTCATACCATCCATCTGTTCCCACATGCGGTGTCCTTTTGTGGACGAGGCCAAAAGCTTCCATCCTTTAAAGGCAGACATGTTCATCGCTGGACCGATAGGTACAGCCACTGTGATTGATGTTAGAGAATTTCTCGTGTGAGCCCTATGTGCAGCTTCCAAAACAGAGAGCCAAGTTTCCTTTGTAGCAACAACCAAACAGGTACAATTCTCTAGGTTTTCCTTGGTTGCATACACAAGTGGACATGAGCGATCATGGACTCAGGTGCTGTTGGCCTTGCCGCTGTCCCTGCTACTGCTTTGATTGTTGTTCGCGATGACGACAGTCACGTGCGGTATGTCCAAACCTTGTTGCAGATCCTGCAGATGACTGCGCTACATGTTGTGTTCTCTCCATCATGACGGCGAAACTTCTTTGATGGCTCCAATGCGGCGTCTGGAGAGCGCTTTGTGGCACCGCCTGTTGGAGCTGGTGTCTCACGTGAAGTGCGGCTCTCGCGCGCATCGCGATCCCAAAGGCCAGAGTTCATCTTGTAGACCTTGCAAACACGTGTCACAAGGGCACGTAGACTCTCCCACTCCTTTCCGTCATCCTGGAGGCAGAAAACCCGAAGCTGCGGGTTGGTCAAACCAGTCAGAAAGAGGTCGATCTTGGCTTGTTGAGTCGGGTGACGCTCGTCTACCTTCTTTGCTATCTTGAGAAAAACATCTGCATACTTCTCCAAAGACATGCCTCCTTGCATGTAAGCTCTCAACTCTTTCTTCGCCTTCTGAGAGTTAGAGGGTTTGGAGAAGAGCTCACGCATGAGTGCGCAATTTTCTTCCCAACTCGGGTCGGTTTGAAGCTGCTTCTTCTTGCAAAGCTCTGTCAGCTTCTCAAAGGGTTGAGGTTTGAGGGAGAGCATCCCTTGAGCACCCCACTCCTCCTTGTCGGCCTGGGCAAGGCGTAGGTGGCGCTCGAGAATTTTGAGGAATGTGTTAACGTCTCCCGTCCCATCGTAGCGATCCGCCGGCGAGAAAGGGCAACAATGACAGCAACTACGGATAGTTGCTGCAGCGGCGGCGGTGGGCAGCATCCGCAACAGCAGCAGTGCTAGCGTGTAGCTGGAACAACAACAGCTGGCGACAGCAAAAGAAACTGAGGATAATAGTAGCAATTGACGGCAACAGCCACAATAGCAGTTGCAACGTTGCTTCGTTGTGTCCGCTGTAGGAGTGTCAGCAGTAGTAGCACGGGTAGGAACGAGGGCATCAGCCGCGGGGCCAGGAGTAGCTTGCCCTGTCACCGTTGTAGTAGTAGGAAGCTGTTGTGTAGTTTCTTGCTACAAATCCTCACCACTGACGGTGAGGGGGGGGCGTTGAGTTCGCCCGCGGGCGAGCTTACCGAGCGAGCTCGCTTGACAAGCAAGCTCCTTGAGTGAGCTCGCTCAAGGAGTCGAGCAAGACCAACCAAAAAAAGGAATGGGGTTCCTCGAGTGGGGCTCCCCTCAATAACGCCAAAAGGGGCACCCGAGGAGGTTTCACTAAAAGAAAAGAAAAAAGGGAGGGGGGGAGGGAAGAAAAAAAAGGGAGTCGCCGGAGGTCATAGCTGTCAGTTGGTGACAGCGACCGGTGTAGTAGCAGCAGCCGCAATCGCAGCGGCACCACCAGGAGGGTCGCCACCTGTTGGAAGTGTGGCGAGGACCACCACCGTCGATGTTGACGACAGCCGTAGGCAGCAGTGAAAACAAGAGCAGTACCAAAGGCGACTTGAGGTCGCATGTTACGCTAGACGCGCGATAGTAGCATAACAATCGCATAGTAGTAGCACGGTACCGCACCACTAGCGTGGTGGTGGCAGTCCTTGTAACAGTGTTGCAGCACGTCTGAGAGACTATGCTTCCATCACACACCTCCCTTTGTGGCCTTGTGCCAGTGAGAGCAAGTGCCCTCTGCACTCACCCACGCCAAGCTCCGGACATGAGCAGACTCGCGTGGCAGGGAGCTTAGCCAGTGCCATGGTTGGCATCGGCACTGCATGCGTGGCAGACGCTGCTTCCAAAGTGGCAATTGCAGTAGTGGCACATGCCTTAGTCATCTAACGGCTCTGTCTGTTTCTTTTGCGGCGATCGGCACCATGGCCGGTGCTAGTGTCGCCAGCGCCTTGTCAGGTGGCGACCGCCCTTGATACCATCCCGCCCTTCTTCTTCACCATCTGACTCAGAGATGTTGTCAACCGACACAGTGGCACCCCCCAGTGGAGCTATGGCAGTGTTTTATGTCGAGTTCCAGGGTCTGAAACGCATGGTGCAATAGCTCGCAGACCATGTGGTCTCTGAGCAGACCGTTGCCACCATGACGCTACAGACAGCTACATCTTCCTCCTTGCCATCCTCACTTCCGTCAGTGTCATCACCTAACGATGCCACGCCTCCCGACCTTAGCTCCACATCTGACGCCCTGCGCTCCGTGCTGGAGTGAGTTGAAGTCATCCCAGTCGTTGACCCCTCCGCTTCTGTGGTAGTCCCTTCAGCTCGGCGTCGTCGCGCTTGCACTCGGCACGCAAGGGTACGGTCGGCATGTTTGGCGAGACGTGTCTAGGAGGCAGCAGCAGTCACAGTAGGGGCAGACGTCACCATGGAGATGACTCACACGTCCCAAATTGCAGGGTTGGTATGGCATACCTTTGCATCTTCTACCGGTGCATCGGTTGAGGGGGGGGTGGAGTATCCACCGACGACCACCAGAGAGTGCAGGAGGGATGCAATAGACGGTGCTTCAGGCGAGGGTACTCTCAGTGAGGACAAGACATTTGAGGAGTGGTCCGACGTGGATTCAAAGACGGACGAGTGGTCCGATGCGAAGTTAGAGGCACACATAGAGATGGAGATGGAGATGGGGACTGCAATTGACATAGCAGAGACTTTGACCACAGAGGCAGGTGTAGGAGTAGCAGTGGATGGGGCAGTAACAGCAGTGGCGATGACAGCTGACACATGTAGAGCAGAAGTCCGGGCAGTGGGTGTGTCGGCAGCCATCGACGTCGTGATAGTAGAAGCAGTTGCGGTCACTGTTACTGACAAGACGTCAGCAATGGACGCCCTTGTTGATGAAGACACCACGATGGTCTTCGCTCCTGTAGTAGCCGGTATGGTCTTCGCAGGGGTAGACGCTCCCTCAGCCACAACATCAGCCATTGCGGTAGCTGTCTGTGGAGGCACAGCTGTCACGGATGACGCAGGTTGAGCAGTAGTTGATGCATGAGCAGCCGAACGGGCCCTTGCTCTTGATCGTTTACAGTCTGTGCTTTGCGACTAGGAGGATGTAGTGGCACGTGCGGACAGGCACCAACAGGATCTCACGCTTGAGCTGCGTGTAGCGAGTACACGTTGGAGCACCGCAAATCCCACAAGTCGTCGGGTAGCACCAGTACACACCAAGGATGTGTACACGCAACTTGAGGCTGCTGAGTGGACGTTCCATGGTACAGTGTGGAGGTGGTCCGACTTGTGCCAAAAGTTGGAGGAGGCGATATGAGTGTATGCCTCGGCAGCGACGGCCCGTGCAACAACACTAGTCAACGTGCTGGACACTTCTGACGGCCGAGTGGCAGTTGTGTCTACGACATTTGTTGAGCCTACAGCAGTCACCCCTATAGGTGCAGCTACTGTGGAGGATGCAGAGCAAGCTATGGACCTCCAGCTCATGGCTACCCTGATCGATATCACTAACACCATGATGTTTCCAGCCGACAACATAGCTACACATACCCGAGCTATAGTTCCCCTACCCGAGTGCCTGCGCTCTACAGTCGACGAGCAAGAGGTAGCAGTGGTTCGAGCGGAGGCGCACGTGCAAGGTCTCATGGCTGAGGTCTAGGAGGCGAGCAGCCGTTGTTACACTACAGATGTTCCAACATGACAGGCAGCCAAGGAGTGCGTGGAGAATGTGCACACGCGTCTTGAGGCAGCTGAGAGGTCTCTACAGGATGCACGTCGGGGACGGGTGGATGTTCAGCGGCAAGTGGATGATTGGTTGTGCACCAGGGGTCGGAAGGATCCCCGGGACATTGTACGGGCTCTCAATGATGACGACAATGTAGTATAGGCAGATTCACTAACAGATGCCGACGTCTTACCAGTAGTCGACGGCCGAGTGAGAGATGTGTCAGCAGCAGCTGGTGCCTCTACAGTGGTACAGTGGTACCTCTTGTAGATGTAGACGCTACAGATGCCGACACGTGTGGTGTCGATGCCTTGATAGCAACTCGTGACTAGGCGATAGATGATTTGGCAGCTGACCTATGCGATGAGGCGGCGATGCTGCAGGAGGCGGTGGCTCAGGCCAACGCACATGCGATTAAGGTCCACTGTCAGGTTCCTTCCACGACTAACCACCTACATGTCACAAATGCAGCCACCCAGCCGACCGTCGCAGCAGAGCTCGACGAGCTATACACGCGTCTCGACGCTGCAGAGTCCCTGTGGCGATGTGGAGCTCAACAGCTGGCAGGCATACAACAGGTGATGGGGTTGGAGGAGGCCCTCGGCGCTACACCAGTCACAGCAGTAGGTAACACAATAAGTAACAACTAAAAAAAAACAACGACGACAATGACGACGGCGCTCCAGGGTGAGGCTATGTGCGAGCACATCCGACCAGCATAATTGTCACCCTTAGTATTGTTTTGCTAGGGTGTGTGGCCATGGGGAAGCCGTGCTCCCTTGTGAGGGATTGTGTTGGGCGTGACCATGAGCTTTGCTTGTGCTGTCAGCATGTGCAGCCCACAGGGGACATTGGTGTGTGGGCTTTGGCTTGACATCCTTCTCAGGATAGTGTGGTTAGTTTGTGTGTGGCACGATGCTCTGGTTGAGGTTATGCTTGTCGAGACCCGCACACCTGGTGACTTACACCGGTGTGACGTGGAGACCCATTACCTCCATGCATTATGTGTGTTCCATGCATGCGAGCAAGTGTCGTCGAGACCCGGACCCAAGAGACATGTTCTAGGGTCATGAGGAGACCTTGTTCTTTTGTAGCTCTTGTGTGATGTTTGGCAAATGGGTGTGTGATTTATGTCTTGCATGGTCGAGACCCGGACACTTGGTGAGTTACACCACTATCACGCGGAGACCTTTTGTTGTGTTTGGTATTTACGACAGACAGTGAGTGTAGCCCCTCACTCGTCATTGTGGTGGTGGCTGTGTCAGCGAGGGGGACTGTTGGTTTGTGTGGCTTCCACCCGTCACGAGCGACGACGCGGTGATTATCCATATACCCAGTACTGGTGGTATGGAGCAACGTTATTGGAGAGCACAACGACATGATCCATGATGTGGACGTAGCTAGCACCAGGGAACTGACAAGTGGTGGCTCCATGTACTGGCAGCTGCCAGACAGCTGCCAAGACATCCCGGGTGCTTGCTGGAGTCCTTTCCGGGTTTTCTGCAGATGCTAGATTTTTCTCAGTGGACTGGCTTTCGAGCCCAATTTGCATGTTTTGCATTCTCTCTCACCGATCGATGCCGGACTTGTGCATGTGACCAATTGTAGCGTCCGACTCAAGATTTTGCATCTCTAGGCTCAGACGGCGGTGTCTTTGGATACATGTGCGCAAGCTTATGCCCAAAATAGTGGTTTTGGGCTAGTTTTAGGACAAACTGACACTACGCGTGCGTCACTTGCCGTGAGCCGCAGCAGGTATTCATGTTGAGTTCTTGTCAGTTTTCATCTCTCTCTACATGTGTTTTATTTATGGAAGCACATTTGACACTCTGCTTGTGTCGCCAACCCAAACCCTTGCTGTTTCGCGTCTGACCTGTGTTGACGCCGTGGGCTGACTAAGCGCAGATGCCCAGTCAGTGGCAAGCGTACTAGGAAGCTTCCTGGTAATTACATTTATAGGGCTCCCACTTTTAGTGCGCAACTTCGTTGCGGTGCCATTTGATAAAACACTGGGTTGTTTTCTCATGGTGTCAATGATCGAGGATATCTTCAATAACTTAGTCTATGTTATCGTCCACTTGTACAGGTGGTGGAGGTGCGACGTTTCTACCCAAGAAGGTCGTGTTGGGTTTCAAAAACCATGTGAGTTTGCTAACGTCAGGGAGCTCCAAACTTGCATATGAGTTGTTCGAGTGTCCGATTTATTCGCTCGTTCTGCCCATGGTCTTAGGATGGAACGCCGTTGATTACTGCATCCCAGTACCCTAGCGTGTCATAAGTTTGTACCAAAAACGGAATGTGAAGCAACCGTCTCTGTCGTTGATGGTGGTGTGTGGTACGGCATGTAGCCTGATGATCTAGTTTAAATTGTGATGTTCATTTTTGGTGACGATGGTAGTCTTCAGAATGAAGTGCAACATTTCAGAAAAGGGTTCGGTTCACATATACCTAGTTTTTGAAACTGTACAACTGATATGCCAAAGTCCTGTATGATACGACGCCGGTATCAATGGACCGCGAGAAATAATGCAGGTGTCAACGTGGAGCAAGAAAGGAACGAGCCCCCCACGCTGTAAAACATAACACCCATCCGGGAATGGAGAGAAACGAATAGCTCCATAGCCCATGCACTTTTTGCTCACACTTGAATAGTGACGGAGCGGAACCCATGTGCCCAACCACCGATAGATTGCCAAGCCAACGGCAGAGGTTCAGAAGGCACACCTTGCACGCACACTTATCCACACAAACCAGCTTGTCTCGAGCCCATGTTTGATGAGAAAAAATGCATGTTTATGTTCCATTTGCATGAATGTTATGCGACCGTGAAGGCAATACACACGTGTCATTGGATACGTCTCCAAAGAATGGGTTCGCGCCGTTACTGAAAACCGATCAGGTCCCTGTCAGCATCCGTGACAAGGCAGTATGCCAACCGCCATACAGACAACGTACAGAATTGGTGTGACGTAGTCGAAAAGGTGTGGAAGCCTGATTGTAGCATGAACCGAGCTAAAAATAGTAGTTCATAAGCAAAGCCCAAAGTAGTTACAACATGATGCACATCCTGTTTGATTAAATCCCAGGTCATGGCGTCCTCGCACCACTTGTCGCTAAAGGGTCATCCATTGCCACTGTTGGAGAAATGGGCGGGTGTTGTAGACGATGCCTGCATCATGGACCTGTATGATGTGTGGGTCGGGTGGGAAAACATCAAGCGCATGTGGGACTCAAATGGACTCGGCCCATGTCCTGCTGACCCATACACCATGTGCTGGCTCATGGATATCAAACCGTCGTATCGCTGTCCAGCATGGTGCCCACCTCACTGGCAGCCATGGGTCCATCCAGACCCACTGTGGTGTACAAGGTTGTAAAATGCGAATCATTTGACATGACACAGAACATACTAGGTACGTTTCAATGATGGACCATGGTACTAGCAGAAGTTCATAAGGCTTGACTTCCATGTTTTCTACTTCTCCTTCATTGTCTATGTTTTTACAGGCAAACATGTCTTTTTCCGGTACTGTTGAAGCTTTGAGGTCGCACCATGCCGCCGCTCATGTTGTGGGGAGGAGATCCGGATGCTCCTCAAGTGGGTCCATGGGGAGAAATCCTTCCTCCAGGCCAGCGTGTGGACCCGTTTGATGCATGGGTCACATGGAACGAGTTGAAGAGCCTGTGGGACAGCAAGAACTTGGGACCTCCTCCAAGTGACCCATGGGACATGTGCCACATCATGTGTGTTAAGCTGCCTCATTGCCGTCCCATTTGGTGCCCACCACACTGGCAGCCCTGGGTCCATCCGGAACCACTCTGGTGTGCCAGACTCTGATGCACTTAGGCCACTGAAGGACCGGGCATATTGCGTGTACTGAAAAGACCTTTTATATCTATTGTCCCCAGTACTCTTCTACAGTCCTTCTTCCATGTAACACACATATGACAGGTCCAACAAATTTGTACAAACTGACTGCCATAGAACATCGAACAAAGTGGACTTATGTCATGGTCACGAACAACTTTGGACAAGACGCTTGTGACTATTGGATATATGTGGCATCTTGGATTAGTACAAACCAAACTGACCTCATTCGGGAGGACTGTTATAAGTCAAGTTCATTGTATTCAACCCTTACCCGGTAGACATTGTATTTGTCCATAAAATTTTAAACTCCTTTGCCTGGTGTCTATTGACATGGCTAGCATACCAAGCATGAATGCGAGTGTACCACCAATGAATGATGTTGTTAACCAAAGGCTTGGATTACACTTACAAGACAAGTTTCTGCAGCCTAAACATAACTCAAATGGACCAGGCCTCCCGTTCACTAGCCACTGTTGCACTCGGGGGGCAAGAGTGTTGATCCACCCAATGATGTCACACATGTGNAGTCAAGTTCATTGTATTCAACCCTTACCCGGTAGACATTGTATTTGTCCATAAAATTTTAAACTCCTTTGCCTGGTGTCTATTGACATGGCTAGCATACCAAGCATGAATGCGAGTGTACCACCAATGAATGATGTTGTTAACCAAAGGCTTGGATTACACTTACAAGACAAGTTTCTGCAGCCTAAACATAACTCAAATGGACCAGGCCTCCCGTTCACTAGCCACTGTTGCACCCGGGGGGGGGAAGAGTGTGGATCCACCCAATGATGTCACACATGGGGCACAACTGGCCAGGACTGCCAGACGCCAGTTGAGGACCGGGATTAACGATGATCCCATCCTCGATTTCTTCCAGAACATCATAGAAATGTTTTTGTGGAATGTAGTCCAATACACTTCCCATGTGAAATGGTCCAGGGTAGGTGCTGTACTACAGCCGCACCTCGAAACTCCTCCACTCCAAGTGCACTCATGACAACAAGTGACATGTGCCAGCTCCACACAGAAATGAAGTGATTAGTGGTAGTGCTGTTGGTAATATTGTGCACTCCATTGAGTTGTAGTGCAAATGTATGAGAGAAGTAAAAATGCATGTCTTCCAACCTTTTATGCTTTGCATCCAAGCATTGGGCTGTAATGTGCCCTTATGTAAAAGTTGGTGCTTTTCATGTTATTTAGTAAGAGTTTTCAGTTACACACAATGGTTCATTTCCCATCTGACGATAGCAACAAAGCAGAGTATTGAATTTTCTCTCATGAAAATCACACACTAACCAATTGAAAACTGACAATGGTCAATGATTCACACCCCCCTCTAATACAACCTCTCAAGCTTCAGGATCACAGACTCATACCGTCTAGTGCTCACGCGGACATAACCGTACACCAAGGACTTGGATGTGCTGTGAAAGCAGGTCTACGGCAAAGGAACACTCGCCTGCTATCGTGCACAGTGACATGTACTTTTTGGTAGAAGGATGTTCACTGTTTTCACAGGAAAGGAATAAGTACAAATGTATCTTTGAACATGCTCAATGAAACACATATCCTTACATCCCAAGTTCATCCATACCTCTGACTTCATAGCTCCCCAATTCTTCTTTTACTTCATCATCTGTGTACTCTTGTCCTGCATTGTCTTCTACGTCCTCTTCTCCTACATCGCCTTCTGCGTCCTCCACCAGGCCACCCAACTGTTCCATGAGTCTGGCACCTTCAGTGTTGTGCTCTTCTTGTGTCGGCAATCCTTTCTCTGGCTTTGTCGCGTACCCCAGCGAGTCTGCCACTGTCAGACACATCATCGTCAAAGCCGTGTGCTACTGCCTCACCAACCTCTTCATCCATCGAGGACCCCCTCAGCTTTGCTTCACGGTCATAATATGAAGCATCGGAGTCGTCGGTTGCTACCCCTTCTGCTGAATGTCCGCCTCTTCCTATGTCATGCTTCTTCTCTCTACTCATACACCTGCTGCTATTGCTGCTTCTGTTTCATGATCAGCTCTTAGCGTTGCTGGTGCTTTGTGAGGATGCGGTAAAGCAGGGTTGGGGCAACTCTTTTTTGTGTGACCCTTACAGCCACACTTGGGGCACATGAATTTGCATTTGCGGAGCGGCGCACGCTCCAAGCAGGCACTCTTGGGCCTACCACTGCCCTGCTGTGGTCCTGGATGGCCCCAGCCAGACAATGTAGTGCGGATTGGGGATGCGGCAATCGACGGCATGGGATTGTCGTACGTGAGGCTCCAGTACCTCACTATTTGGCCAATGTTCACATGCACAGTCAGGTCTTCACCCACCTCCATCATGATGGCACATGCGTGCTGGCAAGGCTGACCATACTCGCGCTAACGACCACACTCACAACTTGCCCAGAAACAATCGACTCGCCGGCGGATGTGAGTTGGGCCATGAACCATAGCCGTATGTGGCCCCTCCATCATCACGTCGTAGTCACAAGCTACCGCCAAACTGTGAAGCAGTCGTTTTGCGGGAGCCCATGCAAGTGTCCCAATGCATTTTTCAATCTACTCAAGGAGTTGTGCCATGATCCCCTGCACAAAGTAATACACCTACAAGAAGGAGTAGTAGGGTACAGCTTGTGGAGGGACTTAAGCAGGGCGTTCAATGACTTAGAAGCATTGCTAGTGATGTGCCTCCCTCTAGGAACTGGGCACATGTATGATGCCCACTACTGAAGGGGTATGCCACCCTTTCTGTCTCCACATGGGATGAGGTACTTTGCTGCATGGTCGTTGACTGCGTGCAGGTGGCATGCCGCTTGGTGGAACTGCTTGTGGGTCATGGCCTGGGCACACTTCCATGCCCAGTAGCCAGCCTTCTTGTCGAACTTCTCCTGGAAGTTCCTCCAAAGATGTCAAGCACAATATGTGTGAGTAGCGCCCAACACGTGTCTTTCCAGAGCCTTCGCCAGGCCTGCTTCTCTATCAGACACTATCACTGCTCCTGGTGAACACGCTGTGGGGTAAGGACGTGCCAGCTGCAACTAGAACCACATCCACATTTCTTCATTCTCACTTGACACAAGTGCCCAGGCCATGGGGCATGCATGGTCGTTTGCGTAAGAAATTTGAGCGGCCAACATCATTTGCTCGTGGCTGTTTTTTCCTAAAGGTGCCACCCATTGTCACGATGCGCCTTNGAAATTCTCGTGGAAGTTCCTCCAAAGATGCCAAGCACAATATGTGTGAGTAGCGCCCAACACGTGTCTTTCCAGAGCCTTCGCCAGGCCTGCTTCTCTATCAGACACTATCACTGCTCCTGGTGAACACGCTGTGGGGTAAGGACGTGCCAGCTGCAACTAGAACCACATCCACATTTCTTCATTCTCACTTGACACAAGTGCCCAGGCCATGGGGCATGCATGGTCGTTTGCGCAAGAAATTTGAGCGGCCAACATCATTTTCTCGTGGCTGTTTTTTCCTAAAGGTGCCACCCATTGTCACGATGCGCCTTCAGTACTCCTAGCTAAGGTGGATGGCTCATGGTGCCACAACGGCCCACTTGAACTTGTTGTTGGCGTCCATCTCCGCCACGACATGAGTTGCTGGATCCACGCGTTTGAGCTGCACATATACATAAGTTATGAGTCAGAATTTGACACACAATAGAGAAAAAGTTAGTCAACAGTCATGTGCAAACGGACATGGGACATACCTCTTGACACAGCGCCGAGAAGTAGGCTTAGGACTTGGCCTTGGCTCCCATCAATTGAGCCTGGACCATAGATCCTGCACAGCACAAGGTATAGTTTGCCACATGTATGCATGCAGCTTGATTGATGATGGCTCGGAGCGTGGCCGGAGGTGTTGTTGGATCCCACGCCATCTGGGATGATATGTGGCAAGCTATCCACCTTGTTGTTTGCGTGGAGCTCCCATGGCCAATTGCCAGCATGCAGCTATGGCCTTCAGCCACATGGGATAGTTTGACTGCCCCCAACTTGAAAGAGACAACTGCTCGTACGTTCCATGCACAGCCGAGTCTCACTACGTCCACACACCGTACGTCAATATGTCCAGGCTCGCTATGCACCCACTGCAGCCCGGAGTGGTGTGCCACTGCGTAATCCTCATTTGCCACCCTGCAAGCAGCCATGTTGTGAAACTTTTGGTCCTCGTGAAGTTGGTCACTGTCGGCCTTCCTCTTTTTCGTTGTGCCATCGGGGGAGTTGTCTGACGTACCTGCAAAAAGGAATGACAGGGAATTTATCATCATTCACTGGAATATTTGGGGGAATTGGAAAGTGTGCAAAGCGACTAACTACCAGACAAAACACGGCATGGTTTTCCTCATCATGTACAAAGATGGCACGTCATATGTGGACATGCAGTACATCATCATGTAGAAAGAAGGCACAACATGGCACACACAAATTACCAGAGGAAACACTAGGACAGAGAACACGGTGCTTGCCCCAGGATGATTGTGCATGCGGCGGAGCCTCAGTCTGGTCCGGGGAGCGGGGCTCCATCCTAAACAGCTGCATGTTCTCTATTACATATTCTTCCCAACGCCTTTCCAAGTCCTCATAGTCCCGATCCCGGTTAAGCTGGAAGAAGAGTTCTCTTCCAGCACCTGATTCGACATTGAAAACGTGGTTTGTGGGAGGAGGGGGCTGAGCTGGAGCCGGCGCTGGAGGAGCTCCGTGCAGGAGAGGCCGAGGGGTCGCTGGCTGAGGTGGTGGTGCAGCGATTGGTGCAGCGGGTGGTACAGCGGGTTGTGCAACAGATCATGCAGCTGGTGGAGCAGTTGCTCATGCAGCGGATGGTCTAGCCGGTCGTGTAGTGCGTCGTGCAGTGGGTCCTGCAGTGGTTGTTGCAGCAGGTGGTGCAGCGGGTGGTGTAGCGGGTGGTGTAGCGGGTGGTGCAGCGGGTGGTGCAGCGGGTGGTACAACGGGTGGTGTAGCGGGTTGTGCAACGGGTCGTGCAGCAGGTGGAGTAGGTGCTTGTGCAGCGGGTGGTCTAGCTTGTCATGCAGAGGGTCGTGCAGAGGGTCGTGCAGCGGGTTGTGCAGTGGGTGGTACAGCGGGTCGTGCACTGCGTGGTGCCGCGGGAGGTGCATCGGGTGGTGCAGCAGGTGACGGCGCGGGCGGTGGTGCAGACCGCGGCGCCAGGACCTCGCTAGTGGGACGCCACCCCGCATACGTAGGTGGTGACGGCCGTCCAAGGTTGCGCCACCTTGGGTCTGAGTATACACAGTTGTCATGCCTATTGCCGGAGAGGTCACATGTCGAGGAGGTAGTGCTCATAGTATGCAGAACTGAGCCACCATGGGCTAGCCACCCTGCCCGCCGGAGATTGCCCGTCGTCGTGTAAGTGGGCCGAGCGGATGTGAGAGCACGGCAGTTGTAGGACGCACTGACTTTGCACATGAGAAGGATGGGCGAGTAGGTGTTTTGTGGAATCTCTATGCACTGGTCGGACGGAGGCAGAGGCCTCTACCCTCCGGGCACTGGCCTGGGTTTGGGGCACCATTCTACCAAGAATGGGTACATCTGCATTCTCTTAATGCAATACATATCTCACGTACCCTGCACTTCAACTCACCTGTTGACAACACCATGTTGACGCTCCACCGCTAACATACAAAACTCTAGCATTGTTGTAGGTATCCACCGGAGAATCCGAAAGTGAACGCCACTGGAGGGGGGAGGAGGGGGCTGTCCCTACCCACTGTCCATGCTCACAAGGAATCTGACTTTGATCTAGGAATGTCATGGACCATTACAATGTACATGGAAGGGTTTTGTAGCCAACCCGCTTTCACTACACACGTGCCATAGGGGACAGACCTGACTGAAACGCCTCGGTTTGTGCACACGCAGGTTCAGGAGATAGGCTGGAATCAGCGCATGCAAACCGTGTTTCAACCATTGTATTGTATACATCTGTATGTAACGTTAGCATGGCATATGAGAAGCATTAGAGAAGCCACCCTAAGAGTACTTTTTTCAAGGAAATGTACACATCCCATTCGTTGGGGAGCACAAAGACCATTGAACTAGGTGTTTTAATTGTAATGTGTACACATTGATAGTCACATTCACGGATATGCAGCACCTTACTGTACAGACTGTGCAAACAAAATGCGAAGAGTGAGTTTGGGCGAAATAAATCAACAATGTGCCCACGGGGCCACACATGTAACGTACATACCAGTAGTCCTTGATCAGTGAAAGTAGCATGGGTGGATGGTTGCTTTCCTAGAGAGAGACGGGCAGATGGTTGCTTTCCGCTTGAAGTATGGGCGGATTGTTGCTTTTCTTCCAAAAGAATGGTGGATAAGAGTCACACTTTGCGTTGTATGGGTATGTGATCCATTTCATCCTGTATAAAATCTGTCCACCACGACGAGCATAAAGTCTTACCCCTCCTGAGTTGCGAGAAACCCCGTCACAAAATCCTTGCTGATGTCCACCCACAGCTCTGTCAAAATGGGCACGATGTGGAATTGAGTTCCGTCCTGCGTGGTTTTTGTGATGTGTACGCAACCGGTCTTTCTCCACTTTCATTGTCTTGGTGGAGACCGGCTAAGATGACTCCATCAGACGCGTTAGTGGCCATAACTTAGTCCATCGTTGGATGTGCCAATCGTAAGGCCCTCGTCAAGGCCAGAGCATGTCTTCATGAGTTGAACGTTTCTTGTTCATTATCCCCCCAATTCCACTCAGTGGTTTTCCGGGTGAGATTGGAGAGAGGCAAAAACACTTGCACGTAGTCCCTTACAAATTGACTGTAGTAGTTGCAGAATCCAAAAAACACCTGGACATCCCAAACATTTGTACACGTCGACCAATTAGTGACCACTTCCACCTTTTTTGTGTCCATGGTGATATGTCCACCAACAACGATATGACCCAAGAGCTCGATCAAACGGTGACCAACGTTGCATTTTGAGAGTTTTCCAAGAACATTCTCTCATTGTAAAATCTCAATAACTTTTCAAAGACTCTATTGTGCTCCTCCAGGATGTAGTTGTACACTGTATGTTGTAGAGATACACAACGACGAATTTTCCAAGGTGCAGACGAAATATGTTTTTCATCACCGTCACAAATATCACGGGGTCCTTTGTGATTCCAGACAACATGATTTTGAACATAAAGTGCCTGTATTGGGTGCGGATTCCTATCTTCTCAGCATCTTCATTGGATAAGCAGTTCTTGGTGCTCAAAAGAAAGGGGTTAGCACTTGTTGATGGTGAGATTGTCCAATGCTTGATAGTCTATGCACATTCACATCTCTTTGGTTTTCATTTGGACGAGAAGTATAGGTGTCTTGCACGGTGACGTGGAGGGTCTCATGAACCCTTGACCGAGCATGTCATCAAGGTGCTTCTTGATTTGGGATAACCTGACATCACTCATCTGATAGTTCACCCTCATCGTTGCTCTACTACCCGATTTGAGGTATATCTGAC